>PVIU01015744.1:0-47230 GCA_004026605.1 Ondatra zibethicus
TTAGCCATTCTGACAGGTGTAAGATGGTATCTCAAAGTTGTTTTGATTTGCATTTCCCTGATCGCTAAGGAAGTTGAGCATGACCTTAGGTATCTTTTGGCCATTCGAACTTCTTCTGTTGAGAATTCTCGGTTCAGCTCATTACCCCATTTTTAATTGGGTAATTTAGAGTTTTAATGTCTAGTTTCTTGAGTTCTTTGTATATTTTGGAGATCAGACCTTTGTCCGATGTGAGGTTAGTGAAGATCTTCTCCCATTCAGTAGGATGCCTTTTTGTCTAAAAGACAGTGTCCTTTGCTTTACAGAAGCTTCTCAGTTTCAGGAGGTCCCATTTATTCATTATTGCTCTTATTGTCTGTGCCACTGGGGTTTTACATAGGAAGTGGTCTCCTGTGCCCATGTTTTGGAGGCTACTTCCCACTTTCTCTTCTATCAGGTTAAGTGTGGTCGGATTAATATTGAGGTCTTTAAGCCATTTGGATTTGAGTTTTGTGCATGGAGATAAGTAAGGATCTATTTTCATTCTCCTACAGGTTGACATCCAGTTATGCCAGCACCATTTGTTAAAGATGCTTTCATTCTTCCATTGTATACTTTTAGCTTCTTTGTCAAATATGAGGTGTTCATAGGATTGTGGATTAATATCCGGGTCTTCGAATCAATTCCATTGGTCTCTGTTTTTATGGCAATACCAAGCTGTTTTCATTACTGTAGCTCTGTAATAGAGTTTGAAGTCAGGGATGGTAATGCCTCCTGAAGTTCCTTTATTGTATAGGATTGTTTTGGCTATCCTGGGCTTCTTGTTTTTCCATATAAACTTGGTTATTGTTCTCTCAAGTTCTGTGAAGAACTTTGTTGGGATTTTGATGGGGATTGCATTGAATCTGTAGATTGCCTTTGGTAGAATTGCCATTTTTATTATATTGATCCTACCAATCCAGGAGCATGGGAGATCCTTCCATTTTCTGGTATCCTCTTTGATTTCTTTCTTCAAGGTCTTAAAGTTCTTGTCAAAGAGATCTTTTACTTCCTTGGTTAGTGTTACCCCAAGATACTTTATGCTATTTGTGGCTATCGTGAAAGGTGATGTTTCTCTTATTTCCCTCTCTGTTTCTTTATCCTTTGTGTATAGGAGGGCTACTGATTTTTTTGAGTTGATTTTGTATCCTGCCACATCACTGAAGGTATTTATCAGGTATAGAAGTTCTTTAGTAGAGTTTTTGGGGTCACTTATGTACACTATAATATAATCTGCACATAACGAAAGTTCGACTTCTTCCTTTCCAATTCGAATCCCCAAGATCTCCTTATTCTGTCTTATAGCTATTGCTAGAACTTCAAGCACTATATTAAAGAGATATGGGGAGAGTGGACAGCCCTGTCTTGTTCCTGATTTTAGTGGAATCGCTTTGAGTTTCTCTCCAATTAATTTGATGTTAGCTGTCGGCTTGCTATATATTGCTTTTATTATATTTAGATATGAACCTTGTATCCCTAATCTCTCAAAGACCTTTATCATAAAGGGGTGTTGAATTTTGTCAAATGCTTTTTCAGCATCTAATGAAATGATCATATGGTTTTTTCTTTCAGGTTATTTATATGATGGATTACATTGATAGATATCCGTATGTTGAACCAGCCCTGCATCTCTGGGATGAAGCCTACTTGATCATAATGGATGATCTTTTTGATGTGTTCTTGGATTCTGTTTGCCAGTATTTTATTGAGAATTTTTGCATCGATGTTCATGAGTGAGATTGGTCTGTAATTCTCTTTCATGGTTGCACCTTTGTGTGGTTTTGGTATCAGGGTAACTGTAGCTTCATAAAAAGAGTTTGGCAATGACCCTTCTGTTTCTATTATGTGAAACACCTCAAGGAGTATAGGTATTAGCTCTTCTTGGAAGTTTTGGTAGAATTCTGCATTAAAACCATCTGGTCCTGGGCTTTTTTTGTTTGGGAGGTTTTTGATGACAGCTTCTATTTCCTTGCAACTTATAGGTCTATTTAAATTGTTCACCTGGTCTTGATTTAATTTCGGTATATGGTATTTATCTAAAAAACTGTCCATTTCTTTTACATTTTCCAATTTTGAGGCATACAGGCTTTTGTAGTAAGACCTAATGATTCTCTGAATTTCCTCAGTGTCTGTTGTTATGTCCCCCTTTTCATTCCTGATCTTGTTAATATGTGTATTCTCTCTCTGCCTTTTGATTAGTTTGGATAGGGGTTTGTCGATCTTGTTGATTTTCTCAAGGAACCAGCTCTTTGTTTCAATGATTCTTTGGATTGTTTTTTGTGTTTCTATTTTGTTGATTTCAGCCCTCAGTTTGATTATTTCCAGTCTTCTACTTCTCCTGGGTGAGTCTGCTTCTTTTTTTTCTAGAGCTTTTAGGTGTGCCGTTAAGTCACTAATGTGTGCTTTCTCCGTTTTCTTTATGTGGGCACTAAGTGCTATGAACTTTCCTCTTAGCACTGCTTTCATAGTGTCTCATAGGTTGGGGTATGTTGTGTTCTTATTTTCATTGAATTCAAGGAAGACTTTAATTTCTTTCTTTATTTCTTCCTTGACCCAGGAGTGGTTCAGTAGTTGACTGTTCATTTTCCATGAGTTTGTAGGCTTTCTGGGTGTGGAGTCGTTTTTAAATTCTAACTTTACTCCATGGTGATCCAATAAGACACAGGTGGTTACTCCAATTTGTTTGTATCTGTGGATGTTTGCTTTGTTACCGAGTATGTGATCAATTTTCAAGAAGGTTCCATGAGATGCTGAGAAGAAGGTATATTCCTTCCTGTTTGGGTGGAATGTTCTATAGATGTCTTTTAAGTCCATTTGATTTATTACATCTGTTAGTTCTCTTATTTCTCTGTTAAGTTTCTGTCTGGTTGACCTGTCTATTGGTGAGAAAGGAGTGTTGAAATCTCCTACTATTAGAGTGTGGGATTTGATGTATGCTTTGAGTTCTAGTAATGTTTCCTTTACATATGTGGATGCTTTTATATTAAAGGCATATATATTCAGGATTGAGACTTCATCCTGATGGATTATTCCATTTAAGAATATAAAATGTCCATCTCCATCTCTTTTGATTGATTTTAGTTTGAAGTCAATTTTGTTTGATATTAGTATAGCCACACCTGCTTGTTTCTTAGAGCCATTTGATTGAAAAACCTTTTCCCAACCCTTTATTCTGAGATAATGTCTGTCTTTGTGGTTGAGGTGTGTTTCTTGTAAACAACAGAATTTTGGATCCTGTTTTCGTATCCATTCTCTTAACCTGTGCCTTTTTATAGGTGAATTGAGTCCATTGATATTAAGTGATATTAATGACCAGAGATTGTTAACTGCGGTTATTTTTTTAGTGTTGTGGAGTTTGTTTGTTTCCCTTCTTTGAGTTGTGCTAGTGGTAGTGGAGGGCTGTTAGATGTCTGTGTTATTATGGGTGTTGCTTGCTTCCTTTAGATGTGGTTTTCCTTCTAGTATTTTCTGTAAGGCTGGGTTTGTGGCTATGTATTGCTTAAATTTGTTTTTTATCCTGAAATACCATGTTTTCTCCATCAATGATGAATGTAAGCTTTGCTGGGTATAGTAGTCTGGGCTTGCATCCATGGACTCTTAGTTTCTGCAGCACATCTATCCAAGACCTTCTGGCTTTCATGCTTTCCATAGAGAAGTCAGGTGTAATTCTGATTGGTTTACCTTTATACGTTACCTGGCCTTTTTCCTTTGCAGCTCTTAGTATTCTTTCTTTATTCTCTATGTTTTGTGTTTTGATTATTATATGGCAAGGGGATGTCCTTTTTTGATCCAATCTATTTGGTGTTCTGTATGCTTATTGTACCTTCATAGGCATAACCATCTTTAGGTTGGGAAAGTTTTCTTCTATAATTTTGTTGAATATATTTTCTGGGCCTTTGAGCTGTGCTTCTTCTCCTTCTTCTACCCCTATTATTCTTAGGTTTGGTCTTTTTATGGTGTCCCAGATTTCCTGGGTGTTTTGTTTTAAGAATTTGTTGGATTTGTTGTTTTCTTTGATCAATGAGTTTATCTTCTCTATTGTATCTTCAGTGTCTGAGATTCTTTCTTCTATCTCTTGTATTCTGTTGGTTATACTTGTCGCTGCTATTCCTGATGTTTTACCCAGGTTTTCCATCTCTAGCCTTCCCTCGGTTTGTATTTTCTTCATTGCCTCCATTTCAGTTTTTACGTCTTGATCTGTTTCCATTACCTGTTTGATTGTTTTTTCTTGGTTTTCTAGGGTATCTTTGAGGAATTTATTCATTTCTTCTAACTTTTTGTTAGTTTTCTCATCCCTTTCTCCAAAGGAGTTTTTCACCTCTTCTTTAAAGGTCTCTATCACTTTCATAAAGTTACGTTTAAAGTCGATATCTTCTTCTTCCGTGTTAGGTTGCTCAGGTTTTCCTGTTGAGTACTCGTTGGTTTCTGGTGTTATCATGTTGCTTTTCAAATTGTTGGAAGAATTCTTGGATTGACACCTACCCATCTCTTCCTCTGATTTCAGTCCGGGGAGTCTCAGTGGGTTGGGACCTCCCAGGATGGCTTGTACACACTCACCCCTCTGGATAGCTGATCTCAGTGCAGGAAGAGGAAGTCCCTTTTGTACTTCTGATCCTTCTGTACCTCCAATATCGGCACAGGGAGAGAGATGCTTGGGGTTTCAATGCTCCACAGAGGAAAGGGCAATCTTGCAGGGGTGGGGTGCAGGATCCAGTGTGCTCGTCAGATCTCAGCACAGGAAGAACTGATAACACTTCTTAATAACTCCAAATAGCTGTCAATGTTCAAATTCCTCATAATGATTTTTTTATTGTTTTTTGTTTTGCACACATTTTGATATAGAAGCTCATAAATGAAACTCAGGTGATGTGTCATTAAATATTAAATGATCTACCTCAAGGTTGTATTACTAGTGGCATCCTGGGATCAACACTGCTGTATTGAACCATTCCATGTGAGAGGAATGAGTGCTCAGCCTCACCCTTGGCCTCTCCCACCAGCTATCCATAATGCCCAAAGCATCTTCAGGCTGCCAAAAGATGTGAAGACAGTGGAAGGCCCTGTGGTTGAGAACCACTTCCACAATCTTACTCCTCTCACCAATGCCCAATGTGTTCTCTCTCTTTTATAGGTTATCTGCTGTAGAATTTGGAGGGTTTTCCTTGTGGATAGATCCAGGCTTGACTTTGTGAATGGCATCTCCACATGCACACATTCTTTCATCCTTGGTATTTATATAAAGTTCCAAACCCTTTAATACAGTCCCTCATGTTGTGATGACCCACAACTCTAAAATTATTTTTGTTGCTGATTTATAACTGTAGTTTTGCTACTATTGTGAATTATAACATAAATATCTGTGTTTTCCAATGGTCTTAGGCAACCTTTGTGAAAGGATCATTTGACCCCTCAGGGGGTTGTAACCCATAGGTTGAGAACCACTGATTTACACTGTCTATTCAGTTTAGAGGACTGATCACATCATAGGCGACTGGAGTTATTCTTATTTCTGCTTCACTCCTCTGCTTCATTGAATCAGTTGAGCCTTTTGCCATTAGGTCTTCATGTCTGTCAGCTGATTGCTGTTATCTTTCTTAGGTTAAAATTCAACTTATAATTTGTCTTTCTTTAAGTTTACTTTTCAAAGGATACACAGGCTCCTTGTGATGTTTTCTTGCACATGTATGTAGTGAAAATATTTAGGTTGTGATTAGTCTACCTTTCTCCTGGTAAACTACTATGTTGTAAGGAGGCCACTTGTTCATTTCCCAGCTGCCCAAATTCCTGAAATAACTACACAGAAACTGTATTAATTAAATCACTGCTTTGAAAATTATGTAAGCATATTTCTAGCTAGCTTTTACATCTAGAATTAACCCATCTCCATTATTTTATATTTTACCATGAGGTTAGTGGCCTCCCAGCAAGTTTCAGCATGTCTGTCTCAGGCAGCAGCTCCATGGCTTCTCCCCTGACTCCACCTTCCTTCTCCCAGCATTCAGGTTAGTTTTCCCCACCTAGCTCTATTCTACTCTACCACAGACTCATGACAGTTTCTTTACTAACTGTAGGAAGAGGCCACTTGTTTGTCCTGGCCACCCAGAACCAAAATAATCACACAGAAACTATATTCATTAAATCACTGCTTGGCCCATTAGCTCTAGCTTCTTATTGGCTAACTCATATATCTTAGTTTAACCTATTTCTACTAATCTGTGTATCGTCATGTGGTTGTTGATAACTGGCAATAGTATGCATCTGTCTCTAGTACCTCCATGGCATCTCTCTGACTCTGCCCTTCTTCCTCCCAGCATTCAGTTCTATCTTCCCCACCTACCTAAGTTCTGCCCTATCAACAGGCCAAGGCAGTTTCTTTATTCATTAATGGTAATCACAGAACACAGAGGGGACTCTGACATCAACTAACCAATGATATTCACAGCATACAGAGGGGAATCCCACATCATTTCCCCTTTTCTGTTGAAATAAAAAGGAAGGTTTTTACTTTAACATAGTAAATTACATAAAACAGTTATCAAGCAAGAATTACAGTTACAATATTTATATCTGTTTTATCTTTTATCATAACTAAGGAAAACTACATTGTTACTATCTATTCTTCAACTTCATCAAAGACCCGAGAAGAGAAATAATATTACTTGAGTAAGCAAAAAGTGCAATCAAGCAACTTCCAAAATGTGCAACAAATGACAGAAACAACTGGCTACCCGGGCAATCACCCAAAATATTATTTGCAACATTGGAGCAACCAACTCTGGCTAAGGCCTAGAGTAAATGACAGACCATTTTCAGAGGCAGGAAATTTTTCAAAACCATCTAACCCTGTCTTTGCAAGATTTGACAGTCTTTTTCTTGTATCCTGCTTGTCCGGAGTTCCTTTTCAAGCTTCCTCAGGTTTTACGTGGATATAGTCAACCACACTGGAGCACCAGTTTTTAGGAGGAGGTGGCTTGTTCATTTCCCAGTAGCTCAGAGTCCCGAAATAACCACAAAAAAACTGTATTAATTAAATCACTGCTTGGCCTGTTAACTCTAACTTCTTATTGGCTAGCTTTTACATCTTAATTTAACCCATTTCCATTATTTTACATTTTAACAAGAAGCTTGTGGCCTACTGGCAAGATTCCAGAATGTCTGTCTCAGGCAGCAGCTCCATGGCTTCTCCCCTGACTCTTCCTTCCTTCTCCCAGCATTCAGTTTAGTTTCCCCCACCAAACTCTATTCTACTCTATCATGGGCTCAAGACAGTTCCTTTATTAACAAAGATATTCTCAGAATACAGAGGGGAATCCCACATCACTACTGTAATTAAAACCATTAATCACCTCTCATCTAGATCAATGCTACAGTCTCTATACTGGGTTCTCTTCTGATCTTCCCACCTCTTCTGTAATTCACCTTTCCACAGATGCCAGGGAGGACATTCAGAAATGCCTGTGTAGCTATATCAAGTGTGTTCTCACACCTTGTGAACACTGAAGACCCTTCATTGGATGTTGCCCATTAGCTATTGCCCTGAACTACCTTGGGGATGTCTTATGATTAGACTCAAATGCCTTCATTGACTCAATCCTCCTGCCTTGTTTTTATAAAGATGCCTCTACATTTTCCTTGTGCATGATTCAAGGCTCATAAACTATGCTTAGTCTTTCTGTGTTTAAAATTTTGCATAAATGGTAGCTATGTTTTGAATATAAAATGCCACCCATAGGCTTATGTGCCTGAAAACTTGATCACCAGCTGGGGTGCTGCTGTGGAGGTTATGGAACTCATGGTAGCCTGGTTAGAAGGACAAGGGTCACTAAGGGAAGGTCTTGAGGTTTCTGTAGACTGGCCTCACTTCGTGCATGTTCTGTGCTTTCAGACTGTGTATACAATGTGAGACACTAACTCATGCTCCTGCCATCCTTGTCCCACCACCATAGTATGGTTTTGTCTCTTCTTAAACTATGAATCAAAATAAACACATTCTCCCATCTATTGTTTCTTCCACACACTGCAGTGAGAAAAGTAACTAATGCAGAAGCAGAGTCTCTGTTATTTTTAATTTACTTTTTACAATTATTTGTGAATTCTTAAAGATCTGTACATTTACTATATGGCAATCTATTGTTTTATAAACCAGTTGATCATTAATAGTTGGTATGAAGATGCTAAATAATGCTGACATGCATAATAAATTTAAGCTATAGAAAACTGATTTATATCACAGGTATTAAAGAATGGGGTTAAAAATTTAAAATTTAAAATTCTTAAAAGATGCCTTAATTTGAATAAAATTAGTTTTTTAAACTTGCCACCTATCTTCCTTTCTGAACCAATGATTTCTAAGCAATCTTCCATTTTATACTAGCACATCAGCAAATTTAAAAAAAAATTTAAATCTTTATTATAGTAAACATTAGTCAATTACCACATCTGGTGAGAGGTAACATGTATTTGTTTTGCAAAAGAAAATAAGTGATAAAATCTGGAACAACTTCAAATATTAAGAAAACTTTATTTTTAAAAATATAAACACATTCCCTTCATTTATTAAGGAAGATATTGTGGTTAATCAAAGTCTAAAGGTATGAGGAAAATGTCCTCACTAATTATTCTAATCGCTTAATGCAAGAATTTCTTCAGGCAACATGACTTTAATTTCTCATTATTTTCTATTTGTAAGTTTAGCAGTTAAACAAGAAAATGAAGACATAAGTCACTTTGGGAAAAAATAACAAAGGATAATATTAGCATCAAAAGAAGAAACTACTGCTACTTATAAATTTAAAATTTAAATAAAATAAATGTATTAACGAACAAAATAAAATATTAATGGCAAAGATAAAAGAAATGACAACCACAGCTTAAGAATTCAGTGATTCCCTAGTCATTGGAGATATATAAAAACAGTAAAATGTTGTTCAAATACATGGATTTGAGATTATAGTATGATAAACTTATGATTCATCCTGAGTTGTTGATAGCATCTATCAAATCTCATGTTTTATTCATGCGTTGGGCAATCACTATTGACAATTAGCACCTACTAATTCCAGACTTGTTGACTTAAGAAGTCCTTTCATTTGCTTAGTTTTATTTGATTTACAGAGAAGACCTTTGTAAACCAAATACTTAGCCACATTCTTAGACACAGGAAAGATGTGTAGAGGTATGTATGGTTTAAGAACAGAGATTCCAGCATTGCATGCATTTCAGACATCTGCCAAATAAAAGGAGACATGGATGACATATAAATACATAATAAATGGCACCAGAATAGATAGAATGTATATGATAAATGAATAGATAGATGATAAGTAGATGATGATGAACATAGACAGAAATAGATGACAGATAATGTCCTGGTTAGGCTAACCATTGCTATAATGAAACACAATAGCCAAAAGCAAGTTGGGAAGGAAAGGGTTTACTGACTTATCCTTCCACATCATAGTCCATCACTGAAGGAAGTCAGAATGGGAACTTACATAAACCTGGAACCTAGAAGCA
The DNA here is from genome assembly GCA_004026605.1 of Ondatra zibethicus. Lineage (NCBI taxonomy): Eukaryota > Metazoa > Chordata > Mammalia > Rodentia > Cricetidae > Ondatra > Ondatra zibethicus. The sequence continues at coordinate 9,535 of PVIU01015744.1, forward strand.
GGAGCTGATGCAGAGAACATGGAGAAATGCTGCTTGCTGAATTACTCCTTATGACTTGCTCAGCATGCTTTCTTATAAAACCCAGGACCACCATCCCAGAGGTGGTCCCAGTCACACTTGGCAGAACCCTCCCCATCAAGATCTAATTAAGAAAATGCTGTAAATGCTTGACTACAGTCCAATCTTATGGAGGCATTTTCTCAATTTGATTCACTCTTCTTTCTGATGACTCTATCTTATACTAAGTTGGCAACTTAAAATTAGGTCAGCACAATAATAAGTGGATGCTTGAATAGATGATAACAGATAAGTTGGTTGTAGATTGATTGGTAGACAGATGTTAAACAGGAGAATGGATGTGTCATAATATATGGGTAGAAGATGGTCGGTTAATAGATAAATAATAGATGAATCATGTAATAAATAGTTTCAGCTGTCAACATTACACGATACAGAAGCAACTGAAAATAAAGTTCCAATGAAGGACTGTCTATGTCAGGTTGACTATAGGGGTTTGTTCTGGGTGTGGGATTGGTGTGAAAAGATCCAACCCTCCAAGGGCAGCACCCTTCCCTGGACTTAGATGCTAGACTATATAAGAATGGAGAAAGCAAGGTGAGCATCAGTCAAATATATACATTTATTCTCTGCTCTGGACTGCCGATATGATGTGACTAGCTCCCTCCAGCTTCTGTTCTATCATCTGGATCCTGAGGCTTGAACTCATACCTTCTGACTTAGTGGCAAGTGCCTTTAGTCACTGATCCATGTGGCAGGAGCCTGGGGAAACAATGTCGTCCAGTAACTCTGAACGTATTTCTTTCTTCATCACCATTCAGATAAAACAGGACCCCTATACATCCACTTTGCTATTTCTACATCTTCCATAATGTTCCCTCCAAATCTTTGTGAAATTTTAATCAGGTCCAACATAACATATTTTTACTTACAGATCATTTGTGTTATATCTAAAAGCCCATCAACAACCCTCAGATAGCTAGACTGTTTCATGTGGTATCTTCTGAAAGTTTTATAACTTTGCTTTTTATTTTCAAGTCTATGATATACTTAGAGCTAATTTTTGTCAGTTTCTGGCTTGGTTTGGGGAGGATATGGATGTCTAATTACTGTAGCATGTTTTTTTTTGAAAGGACAATCTTTTTACTATCAAACTGCTTTAATTACTCTATCAATGATAAGGGCACCACGATTTTGTGTCTCTTTTCTGGTGATCATTTGCTTTGGTGATGTTTACCTATGACAGAGCGTTGCAGTTCTATTCATATAATAAACCTACAGTTCAAATTGAGTTCATTCTTTTTGACCTTCTGTTGTCTTGATTGCTTATTTTTATATTTGCATATAAATTACAGAATCAAAATGTCAGTACCCAAATAAATCAATAGATGGGATCCTGCCTTGGATTGGGATCCTGATTTGGATTGCAGGGATATAGAGCTCAGGTTGGAGGCTGGCAACCTTGTTCCTTCCCCTGCATATGAAATACCTCTCTATGGACCAACGGGATGGCTCAGTGAGTAAAGGTGCTTGCTGACCCAAGTGGTGGCATGAGTTCAGCCAAAGGTCCCATAAGGTAGGAGAAAACTGGCCTCCCTTCAAGCAAGCTAGCTTCTCACTTCTGTATGGGCACCATGCACACACATGCCCAAAGATGATTCCTCTCTCTCCCCCCCCCCACACAATCACACATACAATCACACATACTCTCTCACACACAATTTTAAAATTTTTAATTTAAATTTTTTTAAATTATGCCTTCAATCAAAGAATTCAGGGGACAGAAAAAGGCTGAGCTCTGAGTTCAATGTCAATCTGCTCTAAATTACAAGTTCTCATCCAGCCAGAGATACATAATGAGATGTTGTTTCTAATAATATTAGTTAATAATAATGATGAGAATAGTAATAATAATGTTTTCCAGGCAATGAAGGCACACACCTTACACACCTTTAGTCTCAGCACTCAGGGAAGCTGAGGCAGGTGGATCTCTGTGAGTTCAAGGCCAGCCTTGCCTACAGGCTAAGTTCCAGGACAGCTAGAGATACATAGAGAAACCCTGTCTCCCAAAACCAAAATAATAATAATAATGAGAAGAAGAAGATGAGGAGAAAATGATGATGATGATGATGATGATGGAGGTAGAAGAGGAGGAGAAGGAGAAGACGAGGACTGACGAATACAATGATGAAGATAATGACAATGAAGAAGAAAGAAAGTATCTCTGCCTGGATTTATCTCTTACGTAGATTTTTATTTCTAGATAATTTATGCTTTCTTGTTGATGACATGGAATTTACATTTTAAATTTAGGACCGCAGTTGTTCTTTGCTGATGTATAAAAAGGCATTAGCATTTGTATTTAAGCCTTGTGTCTGTCAAGGTTACTGTTTCTGGATACTTGCTGCTGTCAGTGCTGTTGGTTAGTGCTCTTTGTTCTGACTTTTTGAGATATTGAGACACACAATCAATCATGTCATCCTCAAACAATTTTGTTTCTTCCTTAACGATGTCTTTCTTTCTCTCTATTTTTTTCTGTCTACTAAATTAGCTGGAACTTTCAGGAATAGTGAAAAAAGAAACCCTTGTCTTATGGCAGTGTATGAAAAAGCATCCACTTTAATGCCATTAAGACAATGATGTTATTGTAAATCATTTCTGTACAAATGCAGAAATGTCCCCTCTGTTCCTAGTTTGCAAGTTTCTCTCATGAAGGGATGCTGAATTTCTGAAAGAGTTTTTCTGTAACTATTGTTATGATCGCATAAGTTTTATTTGAGCTTCTTTCAATGTGATTGATGATGACACTGATTTTCAAATTTTGAATAAGTCTTGCAAGCATAGAATAAATATCTCTTTGTGGTTTATACTTATGTTGTTTTCATTGTCAACTTTAAGTAATTTATCATAGAAGTTTTTGAAAAATCAATTATTTATTCATTAATGTTGACCTCACAGAAATAGTTTTAAAATATTCCTTACACTTCTATATTCTAAAAGATACCCTAAGGATGTTTCATACTCAGTTTCTTACATAGTTGATAGACTATCCCTGCTAAAGCATCTGAGCCTGCTGCCTTCGTTTCTGGTCTTAGCAATTTATGTGTTCTTGTTGTTGTGCTTAGTTCGTTTGCTTAAAGGCTTGTCAATTTTATTTATTGATCTTTTAAAAGATCCGCATTTTGGATTCATTCATTTTTTTCTATTGTTTTCCTGTTTTGACTGTCACTAACATTATTGTATCTTTTAACCTACTTGCCAAGTAGGTTAACCAACTTTATTGCTTTTTCTTTATATTCGAGAAGCTTATGTTGTTGACTTTGTTTTCTCCTTTTCTCATGCCCTTTCATATTTTCTGTCATATTTAGTACAAAATACTTGAAACATTTTTGACTGTTTTTCTTCTAATCCATCTATTATTTCAAGTTTCTTGTTTAACAACCAAAAGAAATTTCTAAGTTGAATGTCTATTGAACGTTGCTGCATTTAAGAGTTTATTATAAATGGTTTCTGGTTCTTAAAGTTTGTATTTATGTGTTGTATGGTCTGCAATTCATCTTGGTAAATGTTCTATGTGGCTATATTTGGAAATGTATTTTCTGTTGTTAAATTAAGTAATCTTAAATACTGATTAGATGAAATTCATTGATAATGTTATTTACTATATTATGTATTTACTAATTTTCTTCTTACTGAATGAATATCTTACAGATAAAAGAATGTTAACTTCCAATTTTACCTCATACATTTTGAGACTTTCTTGGTAGGTACATACTCATGAAAATATCCCTCTTTTCAGAATTAAAACCTGTGGCAATATATAACATTCTTTCTATTTTATGTTCATTTAGTACTTTTAATTATTATTTTTAGAGCAAAAACAATGAATATCATTATGGCATTTTATACACTCACAATTGTGTATACATTTAAAACTGGATTCTCTATGTGAAAGGAAAAAAAAACATTATTTGTCTGTGTCTGCCTTCGCTCACAACATAATGACCCTTAGTTACGTCCATTTCCCTGAAGATGTTATTCTTCCTTGTGAGTGACCCTTACCCACTCTCTCCCTCTTCCTCTGGCCCTCCCACCCCAGCCCTGTGGCATTTTTCTCATCCATTTATTCATTGATTGACAAATAAGCAGAGACCAACCCTGGGAAATTATGAACAGTGCTGCAATGAACATGGATGTATAAATACCTTTTTCATGCCTAAGGTCACTGGTGTGTTCACAAAGGTGTTGTACAGCTGGGTAGCATGGTGCTTCTCTGCTTTCAGTGTCTAAGGAACTTCCCGTGATGTTTAGACATTCCAATAGCAATGTCTAAAGTTTCTTATTTCTGTATACCTTTGTCCATATATGTTTCTGTTTCTTTATTTGATGACTTCCATTCTGACTGGAATGAAATGGAGTCTTATTCCAATTTTAATATGCACCTCAAGGACAGTTAAATACGTTGAACTGTTTTCATGTGTTTGATTTATCATTTACGTTTCTTAGATAACATGTTTTGGTGTTTAATGTATACATGCTAACATCTGCTTAATCACTGATAAATTCCTTTGTCATGGGCGGGGGTTTTCAAGACAGGGTTTCTCTGTGTACCTTTGGAGCCTGTGCTGTACCTCACTCTGTAGACCAGGTTAGCCTTGAACTCACAGAAATTGGACAGCCTCTGCCTCCCGAGTGCTGGGATTCAAGACATGTGCCACCACTGCCACTGCCTGGTGATTTCATTTATTCTAAAGTCTTTTACTTTTTTTTTTTTTTTGGTTTTTTGAGACAGGGTTTCTTTGTAGCTTTGGAGTCTGTCCTGGAACTAGCTCTTGTAGACCAGGTTGGCCTTGATCTCACAGAGATCTGCCTGCCTCTGTCTCTTGAGTGCTGGGATTAAAGGTGTGCGCTACCACTGCCCGGCCTTTTTTTATATTATTAATTAAACTTATTCATTTGTTTTACATCCCAAGCACAGATAATTTCCCTTCCTGCATTCTCTCACATCCCCTCTCCCAACTCCTCTGTCTCCCATCCAATCCACTCCTCCTATTTCTATTCAGAAGGGGACAGACTGCCCATGGGTGTCAACAAAGCATGCATATCAAGCTGATGTAGGATTAAGCTCTCCCTCCTCATATTAAGACTTGACAAGTCTGTTTTTTCTAACAAGAATATTGATTCTTTTTTGGTCCTGTCAGCATTATATACCTTTTACTTCACATATTTTATCTCTTTATTACATTTCTAGGATTCTTATTGGCAATGTGTAGAGGATTTTTTTTTCATCTACTCTGTCAGTCTCTATGCATTAATTAGTGTATTAAAAGCTTTCGTGTTCAAAGTATTTATTTAAATAGTTGGACTGGTTTCTTTTACACAACTCTTCTTATTTATTGCATTTGCCTTTTTGTCTTATTAGAGTTCAGTCTTCTCCTGCCTGCTGTAGTCTTCCTTGGGCATTCTGTGATTCTGTTTTATCTCCTCTACTGAGATAGCAAGAGCAGTTCCTTTTCTCCCTTCCACTGTTGTCTCTAGTGTTTATGGTACTATTTGTAATTAATCTAAGTTCAGCCTCAAACAACCTGGTGTTAATTCACATGTAGTATGGGTTTCCTTATAACAGAGCATATATCCTTCCTTTATCTAGTTTCCATCATTCTCATTCACTCCATATACTCATGAGCTACAATCACCTAGCACAGAATTGTGTTCTTACTATCAGGTGTTAGGTATACTGTTTGATGGCTGGAGGACTATTATTATTTTGAATAACATAACTACAAAAATGAAAATATTTAATGTTCCCAACTGCTGTTCCTTCTTCACCAATTCCAAATCTCACACGTTCCCACACATCTTATCTGTGTTTTCCAACTCTGAAGAAATTTCTTTTAACATGGCCCAAAGCAGGTCTACTAGAGACCAATTCTGATGATTTTTCTCTTTTATGTGATATTGCTGTTTCTCTGAGAATGGTTTCACACCTCCTTCACTTTAGAAAAATAATTTCACTAGGTGCAAATTTTTAAACTGCTGTGTGCATGTTGACTTACTTACATGATTTGTCATGACGTCTTGACATGTTGCTACATGAGATTTGAATTGGACTTCTGATCCGCAACCCTATATGTTAATAATGTGCAGTCACGAGTCACTGTCTGTAGTAAAACTCATGCACTACTACAGGGTTTGGATATAGTTTAACTTTAATAGAGCATCAGCGTTTTTCTCAAGGCTCATCCCTTTCAAATCCATCTTCAATGCTGCTGTCAGAACAACTGATCAAATGCTGACATTTAATGTGACTTACTTTTATTTCTTCAATCGCTACAAGAACAAAATATCGAGCATGTACCCTCACGTGATCTATTGTCACTTACTTACTCAGCTTCAGTTTTTCTCAGAAATTCAACGCTTGTTCCTCTGTAATATTGAATTAGTCAAAACCTTACAATGTGAAGTTCTCAGGTTCCAAGAAAACATAAATAAAACATGGATAACAGATACCAGTTTAATTCATATGAGAGGTTCCAGTTTAAAGAATGAAAATTCTTTAGGAGATGAGACTGAAATCTCTAGAAATATGGGCTCCACTCAACACCATGACCAGAGAGCACTATTTTTGAATATCTGCTCAAGGATGTTCAAGAATAAGAAGGATGGACTTTTTCTCCCTTTGTGACAACTACATGCCAGGGAATAGTGAGGAAAAATGCTTCATAAATTTTAGAGAGTCTGCAACCCACCTTGCCTGTGAAATTCTCAAGGGATCCTCATAGGTATATAAATCAAACATTTGCTATTGATAAATTATTCAAACTTTATTTTAAAACAATTCTTTGGTTTACATATAATTTTACAACTTATTAATGGTGAAATAAAAATTTCATAATAACGAGATAGATATTCTTTTTATTTTTACATGGGGAATTGAATCTTGGCAGAGCACAGTGCAGGGCATAGACTGTCTTCAAACTTATTTCAGAGGTGATCAATACTTAGATTTTATCATCACTGATGCAGAGAACACCACTTGGCATAAATAGTACAAAATTTAGGGCCATTGCAGAAACTGTTGAAAAATGTTGTTCTCATTCCAAGATTCTTTTATAGAACTCAAGTCAGCAACTCAAACAGCTGTTGTTGAAATCAAAGATTCAAACACAACACAATGCAAAGGAAATCTAATTCAATAAATCCTGACAAATTTCTAAACTGGTTATGGATGCGTGACATTCCTACCAAGAGAATGAGAATACCCGTTCACCCATAACACTGTCAGTCCTTGATGTAAATGGACGTCTTATATTAGCAATTGCAAGAGGTGTGTATGTTTCAAAATGCTTGGAACAGAACTAAAAATCAAACTATATGAGCATAAAGAACCTCGATGGCATCTTCATTTGAAATAGCCCAAAGTAGGAACCAATTTGAATACCCACCAACATTTCTAAATGGATACATGAACTTGAGCCAGGAAAGGAACAAAACATGGACACATACAGATAAATCATGCAGAGTCAAAGAAGTCAAATGATAAAGGATGTTACTGAGGCTTTATTTATTTAAAAACCCAGTTGCTATAATTACTATTTAATTTATAGTAACAGTAGTTGTCTGAAAATGTGGCTAAGGAGAAGGAATTAAAGTTGAATATAATGAATAACAAAAGAATATAATGTATTACAAGTGGTTATGGAAAACTTGGTACAGTAGCAAATACCCAATTTTCTTATATATAGCAGATTTTCACAAATTTATTAAGTACATACTTTAAATATTTTCACTGGGTTTTAATTATACATCACTACAAGCAAGCTTAAAGTAGTAACCCTTGAAGTGTTCAGAAGGTTGTCTTAGAATCTAGGAAGACAAAATCCTGGCACTCTTCCTAAAGGAATAACAAACCACTTTTATATATGTAAAAGAATCAGTCAGCTCTACTTCAAATCTTTAGGGTACATACCCATCATCAATAGTTTTATATATATATGGAGATTGAGGGCAGAAATGGATATAAGACATTAACCATTGTGTTTGTTCATCAACCAATCCTAGTAAGAAAGCTAGATCAACCAATGATAATTGGGCTACTTTGTTCCTGTTCCTTGCCATTAACAGGTTCTGCATTCAACAATGCCACCTTTAAGTTTTGTCTCCTTGCATTTTGTACCTCAAAGCTAATTGACAAAAACATCTTAGTCTAACTCTAAGTTACTTTCAAAGCTTTGTTTCAGCTGTATTGCACCCTGAAACCTGTGAATACATCTCCCAACATTAATGTTAAAAGAATTTAAACTAGCTGGGCTACTGAGGCTCAATTGTTTGTCCTAATTATCAACCTAAGCCACAGTCTATGTGGCTCCTCTATAGAAATTCATGTGTTCTAGCTGTGTGACACTTCCTTGTATATATTTTTATTAATCAAAACTCTATATGAACTAACATTGCCATCATCAATCAGAAAATACAGCTTAGGAAGGAATCATCTTTATACTAATCCACAGGTAAAAATGCCCAGCAGAATGGGATCTTTCCATGAGATAAAGACACTGTATTGCAGGCAGTGTGAATCTCTCACACTCATGCACACCGTGCCTCATACCAGAGAAAGGTGACAGCAGCAAACATGTAGTGGCAGAGTAGAAGCAAAAGACATTCTGGGGTCTGTGGTCTCCAGGCCTTGCCTGTTTGTGTTTTCTCCTGATGGGTCAACATTGAACATCACCTGCCACCTGCTGCTCCTCTTAATTTGAAAAAAAAAAAAAAGATGACGTCATAAAATTCACAGGCAAATTGAACTAGGAAAAAACCATCCAGAGTGGGGTAATCCAGACCCAAAAAGATAAATATGGTGTAGTTTTAATTATCAGTCGGTATTAGCCATTAAGTAAATGATAACCAATCTACAAGCTCAAGGCCCAGAGAGGATAGGCAAGAGGCAGGCTCTAAAAAGGAAATATGGGTCTCCTTGAAATGTGGAAATAGAATAGATTTTTGTGGATGACTGGGGTGCAGGTGGGAATGAGAGTGGGAGGGATCAGGTGGTGAGAGATGGAGGAAGAACAGGAGGAAAGAGGTGGCTAGAATTGGAGGACATTTGGGGGTGGTATGGAAATCTAGTGCAGTGCAAATGTCCTGGAATCTATGACGGTGATCCTAATAAAGGTGATCCTAATGAGGGATATGGAGTCTCACTCACTGGACATTTCTTTTCTCCACGCAAGGCTTTCAGTGGAGGGACTGGATAGCATTCAATTGAGCTCTTGGCCAAGGGGGGGGATCCCATAGAAATCCTCAAACAACCCCGGGTGTTGCTAAGACAAGAGTTGCTCTCTGCAAAATAACAGTGGGGCCCAATTGTTGAGGACAACAGCCATACAAATCATTGAACATGACAAAGTCGAGCTGGCAGAATTCTATTTCTTTATAAATTATTCTTCAACTTCTGCTTCTTCTCAGAACACACACCAACTTTTCTACTTTCTCAATGGGTCAAGCATTATGTGGACTGGGTAGAGAGTAGACATCCATCTCTAATTCTATTCATTTCATTTTTAAGCGATCATGTCATCTGGCTGTTAGTCGCTTACTATCAGTATCTCCTTTGTCTGCTGTGTATTATCCCCCTGAATATATATTTCAATTCATTAAGTATATAAACTTCTCTAGATTAATGTAGTAATGGTCATGAGATCTCCAATATCATGTACACAATATACTTAAGAGCTTGGCCCCACACTTTTCTCAATCCCAGTGACTGATACCAAAAAAAAAAAAATCAATCAACTACAGTAATCAGGATTGCCATTCTTACTGTCCCATGAGGCAAACATCTGAGTATAATACAAAACAATGGTTATTAATTTAAGTATAAAGAGCAGGTATGAGCTAGAGACATGTTTTGGTGGTTAAGAGTGTATACTGATCTTGCAGAGGACGTGAGCTTGGTCTTCCCAGCATATGTGGCCAGTGGCTTGCAGCAGGTTTTAATTCCAACTTCAAGGATACCCAACTCCCTCTTCTGGCCTTCATATGTACATGCATAGATATACACAAAAATTTAAAAAATACTTTTATAAAAGAAAATATCAAATATGCCATTGTGAGGAGATTGGGTAAATGAGGGAATGATATGAAAATATAGAATGAGGCTCTAAAAATGGCAAGACAAAGTTTTATCTTGGAAGATAGAACAGTGACTGTTAATACATTGTTCAGTCCAACAAGGACTACCTATGACTAGGACCAGAAATGATGCACTCTGCACTTTGATATTCTGCCAGTGTCTTATGACTATCTGAAATGGCCAGAATAGATTTGCTCCTGAATAAAACTCTTTGTGAGACTAATTGTTTATTCACAATTCAAGGTTCAAGGACAGCATGTTTTCTGCTACCATGTCTTGTAGCAGTTTTCTCCTCCTGGAAACCTCATTTTTTCACAGTCTAGCTTCAAAGGTGTCCTGAGGTCTTGACCTTCCCAGTCAATAGGTATAGCCATATCTTTCTCGTGCCATCTTTTCATACCTATTATAGGGGTCTAGCTTTGGAAAGAAAAGGTGTGGCCAGCAGTTGCTGTTGTTTAGTTCTCAATTCTGTTTGTCCTTCCTATAATCTACAGGTCTGTAATTAGAAGTCTGACCAGGACGTCCAAAATCTGTTTCCACATGTGACCAACTTTCACTAGAAATAATTTTATGTAGTGTTGAGTAGATAAGTATATGAAATGGGTATACCAATCAAATCCTTACTGATAATAAAGCATACATAATTTTATTTTAAAGTAAGTCTTCAATATACATATAACAAAATATATGTACATGCTATATACATATATAATATAAAGTTGAAAACAAATTTGTACACCAATGAGACAGAAGAATAACAACTGAGAGTGATAATTTTGTTACTTAAACAAACTTTGCCTAAATTTTTGACAATGCAAGAAATAGAACATTTTATACATTTTTCAGAGTTGATCAATGTTTTGATTTGATTTATGTAACTAGGTTGTAGACAACAGATGAGGTATATTCAGGGCTATTTCAGAAGTTTCTGGAAATACTGTCCATATCCAAAGCAAATATTCATTTAAAGGCTTTTATTTTTCATGAAAACCAAGCCTGCAAATCAAGCATGAGTTTTTGGTTGTTTTTTTTTTCGTATTCTTTTATTTTTTTCCATTCAAAAACATAATTAAATAAATAAAATTTTTACATTTCTTCCCCTTCTCCTGGTCCCCTCCCACTACGCCCCACTCCTCCTCCCTCCCCCTTCTTCCTTAAAAGAGGGCATGGTGCCCTCCCCTGTTGGAAGTCCAAGGCCCACCCCCTCCCTCCTGTCCTAGGAAGTTGTGCAGCCAAAAAGACTTGGTTCCCAAAAAGATAATACATGCAGAAGAGATGGGTCCTGGTGTCATTGTTTATGGCTTCTCCATCCGCCCCCATTCGCCGCCACATTCAGAGAGGTTTTTTTTACATATGTTGGTGCCTTTATATTAGGGGCATAGATATTCAGGATTGAGACTTCATCTTGATGAATCTTTCCTGTTATGAGTATGAAGTGTCCATCTCCATCTCTTTTGATTGATTTTAGCTTGAAGTCTATTTTGTTAGATATTAGTATAGCCACACCTGCTTGTTTCTTAGGGGCCGTTTGATTGAAAAACCTTTTCCCAACCCTTTACTCTGAGATAATGTCTGTCTTTGTGGTTGAGGTGTGTTTCTTGTAAACAGCAGAATGTTGGATCCTGTTTTTGTATCCATTCTCTTAACCTGTGTCTTTTTATAGGTGAGTTGAGTCCATTGATATTAAGCATTATTAATGAGCAGTGGTTGTTCATACCGGTTAATTTCTTTTTTGTGGTAGGGTTTGTGTGTCTCCCTTCTTTGAGTTGAGGTCGTGTAGGCTTGTTAGATGTCTGTGTTATTATGGGTGTTGTTTGCTTCCTTTAGCTGTGGTTTACCTTCTAGTACTTTCTGTAAGGCTGGGTTTGTGGCTACATATTGCTGAAATTTGTTTTTATCCTGGAATATCTTGTTTTCTCCATCAATGGTGAATGCAAGCTTTGCTGGGTATCATAGTCTGGGCTTGCATCGTTGGTCTCTTAGTTTCTGCAGCACATCTATCCAGGACCTTCTGGCTTTCATGGTTTCCATAGAAAAATCAGGTGTAATTCTGATAGGTTTACCCTTATATGTTATTTGACCTTTTTCCTTTGCAGCTCTTAATATTCTTTCTTTTTTCTGTATGTTTTGTGTTTTGATTATTATATGGCAAGGGGATGATTTTTTTATATCCAGCCTATTTGGTGTTCTGTATGCTTCTTGAACCTTCATAGGAATATCCTTCTTTAGGTTCGGAAAGTTTTCTTCAATAATTTTGTTGAATATATTTTCTGGGCCTTTGGAGTGGAATTCTTCTCCTTCTTCTATCCCAATTATTCTTAGATTTGGTCTTTTCATGGTGTTGCAGATTTCCTGGATGTTTTGTGTTGTGAATTTGTTGGATTTGTTGTTTTCTTCTATCACTGAGTTTATTTTCTCTATCGTATCTTCTGCGTCTGAGATTCTTTCTTCTATCTCTTGTATTCTGTTAGTTATACTTGTCTGTGTGGTTCCCGTTCATTTATCTAGATTTTCCATTTCCCACCATCTCTTGGTTTGTGTTTTCTTCATTGCCTCCATTTCAGTTTTCAAGTTTTGAACTCTTTCCGTTACCTCTTTGATTGCTTTTTCTTGGTTTTCTAGGGTATCTTTGAGGAATTTATTCATTTCTTCTAACTTTTTGTTAGTTTTCTCATCCCTTTCTATAAAGGAGTTTTTCACCTCTTTAAAGGTCTCTATAACTTTCATAAAGTACGTTTAAAGTCAATTTCTTCTACTTCTTCTCGGATAGGTTGCTAGGGTTTTCCTTTTCCATAATCGCTGGATTCTGGTGTTATCATGTTGTTTTTCAGGTTGTTGGATGAATTCTTTGATTGGCGCCTGCCCATCTCTTCCTTCAAATGTGTTAGGGAGAGTCTTGGTGGCTTGGTCCCTCTGTCCAGGCGTATCAGCCTGCACTGGATCAGGGACCCTTGCTGCCCCAGGACCTCACAGTAGGTCCGGATGTCTCTGCCAGCACTGGATTAGGGCCCCTACGGTCCCTGACCGGACGTATCTGCCAGCACTGGATCAGGGCCCCTTGTGGTGTCCGGATATAACAGGATCCGAATGAATCTGCCAACACTGGGTAGGACTCCTTGCAGGGTCTGGATGAATCTGCCAACGCTGGGTAGGACTCCTTGCTTGCCCAGGGCAGGCTTACTGAGAGTTGCCCGCTCTGCTCAGCTCAGTGGGAAAAGGGGGGCCCTCTAGCATTGGGCCAAAAAGCCTCGGGGACGTGCTGGGACCCACTTACCAGGGTCTGGATGAATCTGCCAAAGCTGATTGGGCTCCTTTCTCGCCCAGGGATTCCCAGTCCCAAGGGCAGTCTTACTGAGAGTTGCCCATTCTGCTCTGCTTGGCTCTGTGGGCCAAGGGGGACCCTCTAGCACTGGGCTCACCCTTCCCCCAAGGCCTCAGCCCGGATAGGCTGAGTTCGGGTGCAGCGGGGTCTGGATGAATCTGCCAAAGCTGGTTGGGCTCCTTCCTTGCCCAGGGATTCCCAGTCCCAAGGGCAGGCTTACTGAGAGTTGCCCGCTCTGCTCTGCTCGGTTCTGTGGGACAAGGGGGGCCCTCTAGCACTGGGCTCACCCTTCCCCCAAGGCCTCAGCCCGGATAGGCTGAGTTCGGGTGCAGCAGGACCACGCAGATGAGAAGGGATGCCCCGGGGCGAGCAGGGTTGGGATAAGCAGCAAAGCCAGTAGATGGGGCCCTCAAGCACGAGTTTTTGAAGTGGGGTCAGTCTGAAAATAGAATCCAAAGATGTGCTAATGTGGTTCTGGTTTAGGACTGCTGATAGTAAGAACCGTGAAAAGCCTTCGTTTTCCATAACCACACCCCCATATGTCTGCAGGGGCAGAAAACTTAGTGTGGAGCTTAAAAACATTGTTATTTAAGGCAAATAGTAGTCTTTCCTCTTAGTCGAGGTATTTCTGTTGGAGTTTCTTGATGCTGTATAGTGTGATGGTGTGAGTCTCACTAGGTGAGCCTGTTGTGCAGTTAGAACCTAGGCACAGTGAAGTCACCTAACACAATACAGGCTAATACTGCCAGACACACCTCACTGAACACTTGGTTTTGAGCTAATGTTTGATCATCATTGTGCATTCAGAAACCTTTCATTATTGAAAAAAATTCACAAAGCTTTATGAGGTCAGGACCCTCAATTTAACAAGCTGGAGGGAGGTAAACCAACTAACTAGAAAGGAGGAAGGAAAATGGCTACACACACATCACACACATGCTTTTATGCCCATGAAAAATATTTCAGCCCCTCCACATACCCAAAGGGATGGCAATCTTTCAGAAAGTTACTGTTTCTTGGTATTCACCATGGAAACCTTAGTGAACATGCCAATTATAAAGCTATAACCACTAGACCCAACAAAGAATTCTGTGAGTCAGCACACAAGTGCTGCAAGATGGCTCCATGGTAAAGAAGTTTGCTCTCAAACTTCACCATCTGACTTCAGTCTCTAGGACCTTACTGTAACAGAGGAAATCCGCTCCCTCTTTCTCTCTCTCTCTCACACACACACAGACACACACCATAGCACAGGTATACATACATACAAATAGTACAGAAATATAACTTAAGAAAACTAAACACAAGAGAATATGATATCAGATGATCCTAACTTAAACCTTGGAATGAAATTAGGAACTATGTCCTTCAGTATAAAATTAATATAAGCAAATATTATGTTTAAAAAGATCTTGACTATAGTATTTATTTACATGCACATGAATTTGTATTTAATAATGACGAAGTTATAATTTCCCAAAACACTAACACAGATTATGAAGGAAGTTATAAGATATCAAATGACAATGGCATGGTGACATTAATTCCAGTGCCAGGGCTAGCAGTGCACAATCTCTGTGAGTTTGAGGCCAACCCAATCCCTAAAGAGAATTCCAGGCTAGCCAAGGTTTTGAGTGGGAAACTGTCTCACAAACAAACAAGCAAAATCAAATTCATAAAATATTCAAAATAAGAAAGCTAAATGAGAATACAAAATCTAGACTTGTCTGAGGCTCTAAACTACACAGCCCAATCATCTCAATGTAAAAAAGGAAACTATCCCAAAAGTAATGAGACATGTTCATTGTGACATAATTCTGAAGCAAGATGTGGAAAAAGAAATCTTGAACTCTACAGTGAGGTTTTTTGTTTTTGTATATATGATTAGTATACCTGAACCTGTTTTTATTTAGACTAAATGTTTATATATTTTCAGTGATGGAAAGAAACAAAGAATGATACATTATGGCACATAAAGATTATGAAAAGTTCAGATACCAATTTCTTTATGGAAGTTTAATTTCAGAATTGCCATGTCTTCTCATATGAGTGAAGACTACAGATGTTTTGGCAGAAGAGATGGCATTGCCCACCATACTAAAAAGATGCAATCCTGTAGGCGAAGGCCACTCATTGGTTTCGGGCCTGCCCAGACCCAAAATAATCATACTGAAACTATATTAATTGCAATACTGTTTGGCCAATAGCTTAAGTGTATTTCTAGCTAACTCTTACATCTTAAATTAACCCATTTCTATTATTTTGTATTTTACCACGAAATTCATGGCTTCTTGCAAGGTTCTGATGTGTCTGTCTCCTGCAGCAGCTACATGACTTCTCCCTGACTACACCTACATTTTCCTCCTCTATCAGCTTAGAACTCCTGCCTTGCCCTATTCTGCACTACAATTGGCCCAAAGCAGCTTCTTTATTAACCAATGGTATTCACAGCTTACTGAGGGGAATCCCATATCACAATCCTTCCTTTAAAAGAAAAAGGGACACTTATTCTTTGGGGAAAAAAAGCAAATGGTGGATTATGCCAGTGCAGTGAAAAGGCCCAGAGGACCTAGGGACCCAGGATTAGGAAGCAGTTTCCGCTGAGGATTTTGCTGCAGTCTTAAGGGCCGGGATCATGGTCGAGGTCCTAACTGTGTTTGAGGCCATGGGGCTTGTGGAGATAAAACTGAAGACAAGGAGTAAATCCCTGCCACCAAGTAGCACTGCCTGGTTAAGGACATAAAGATCAAGTCCCTGAAGCAGATCTACCTGTTCCCCTGCCCATTAAGAAACCAGAGCTAAAATGTTGAGCATGGCTTCTACCTAGCAGCCTGAGAGCAGGAAGTAATGGTACTTCCACCATTTTGAAAATGTAGAGAGGCAGAGCCAGCATTAAGAGCAGCTGCAGTCAAGCTGCTTACCATTTTAAAAGCTCTTCAAGACATTAAGAATTACAGATAATGCAATAAGGATGGATTCAGACATAAAAGAACTCTAAATGGGTCACAGTGTTGAATAAATGTATGTAGGCTTGGGAGACAGAAGAAAAAGAATACAGAGAGTTATTTAGAAAGTAAATGTCTTTTTAAAAAATAAAATAAAGTCTTTAAAGAGACAGAGAACAGACAGTCATAGATTAAAAGGAGTAAAGAAAAACAAACTACATAAAGATGGAAAATTCATAGAGAGACTGGATTATGTATATTATTGTGACTTCTTTGAATTTTTTGACTGTGATGGAGCTAAGTACAGAGAGACATTTCATTTTATGGACTGCTAAGCTAAACCAGCATGTATATTAGAAAGGTTTCTTGACTTCAGAATTTGGGTCTAAGGATATGGTGCTTTGGAAAAGAGGTTCTTCTTTTATTTCCACAAAGGATGAGAATCTATGGCTTCATTCCAGGCTAATATGGTTTGATAGACAATGACCCCTTGAAAGGTTGCCGTGAATACCCTCAAAAAATTACTTTGCCCAACTGCTAACTGAGGTGAACCTAGCACACAGGATATACCATAAAAGACCTAATTAACAGCACCCCCAATCAACAGGAAGCAGTATCGACAAAACTATGCCCATATTCCCAAATATTGTCTATAAATGTTTGTTTACATTTAAAGGGGGATATGATATAAATACAAATAATTTGCATTGGTATGGGTCTTGGTTTATTGATATAATTTTAAGGTCAATTTTGTTATATGTATATTTCTGCTCTTGATTAAGGTATCATGTTTGTGTAGCTCATTTAAAAATGTAAGGTATAACTAAAAATATAGGTTAATATATAATCATGTATAATAGTCAAGCTTTTAGTCATGTCAGTTAGATTTTCTAAATGTTAGATAGGCATTCATCAAATCTTTCAGAGACCTTCAGAATATGGCATTTAAAAGTTTTAAGAATTTCAGACTTTTCATGACAGTGAGACACATCTGCTCCTGGCAGCGCCAAGCTACTTCAAGAGGATGATGAGCATTGAAGAGGCTTCTTATGGAGTTAGTTGACCATTTGGCAAGAAACTGTTCTTGCCTGTACTGCTTGATAAGCTGTACATGCAAGACCTGCAGAGAAAGGACTGCTAAACTTGCCTAAAGGTGAGACAATCCTTTGGGGCTCCTGCTTCATGAAAGAGTCTGCTAGACATTCTGCAGGACACAAAAAAAATGTGACAGACAAACTGACAGTATAGGTGGAACTGTCTTTGAAATTTCCTGCTTTGTGAAACAGTTTGCTGGATACTATGGGCCTATGGGCTGATGATGGATGCCCCAATGGTACAGAAGAACTTTGGGTGACTGTCCAGGCAGTGAGCCTCTGTCAATTCTAGAGTTTTGAAAGTTGCTTACAATGCACTTCCTGTTTACTTAGGTAATATGGTATCCTTCTGAAGTCTTTAATGGAGTTGAAGAATAGATAGATAGTTATAGTTATGGTTTTCCTTAGTTGTGATGAAAGATAAAGTAAATATAAATATTATAACTATAGTTCTTGCTTGATGTCTATTTTGTTATAATTAGTTTTGCTATGTTAAGATTAAATCCTTCCTTTTTCTTTAAACAAAAAAGGGGAAATGGTATGGGATGTCCTTCTGTCTATGTGTTGCTTTTATTGCATAATGAATAATGAACTGCTTTGAGCCTATGGCAAGGGCAGAACAAAAGTAAGCAGGAAAAGCTAAGCTGTAGATTGGGAGAAAGAGAGTGGAGTAAGAGAGAAGCCATGGAGCCACTGTAGACAGACGCTGGAAACTTTACCCAGTAGGCCACAGCCATGTGGAGATACACAGATTAATGTATATGGGTTAAATTAATATGTAAGATTAAGCCAATTACATGTTAGAGCTAGAGAGCCAAGCAGTGATTTGATTAATATAGTTTCTATGTGATTATTTTGGACTAAGTAGCCAGGAACTTACTAGCAGCCTCCCTACTACAAATTGATGCCCATGTGGCCAGCTAACTACATGGCTCTATGTCCGTACATCTCATCTCTGCCCCCAGAGGCATTGACATGGTCTCTGCTCCTGTGCCCAAGAAGCTACTGATGATGAGCAGTTTTGATAATTGATATACATCAGCCAGGGGCTGTACTACTACCCTGGGCAACATTACCAGCTTTGATGACACCTTAAGACTTACAGCTACCTGACCTCTGACCTCTGGAAATAGGCTGTGTTCACTAAATCTCCCTATCAGGGATTCACTGACCATCTTTTGAAAATATACACCAGTGTTTCTGTTCAGAGGACCTAGGTTCTAGCTCTGGCTATTACATAAGGGTTTTTATACAAGAAAAAGTGAATTAAGACTGTTAAAAAAGAAAGAAAAAGGAAGACTGAAAATGAGACATGAGAAATTAATTTATAAAACAAATTCAAAAATTAGCTTTCAACACCTTCTTCCTCTCAAAAAAAATGTGCATAACAATATTGGTCATCAAACTACAAGCTTTAAAAGCCAGACTGAAAATGTTGCTAATCCATGTATTTCCCCACATGCTTTGGTCTTGACTTGCTCTCTGTTTTAGGCAAGTTGAATTTGACTGTATTGACACTTTCAGGTGAGCTTAAGCAAAAGAGAATTTACTAAGGCTCCTGCTGAACTCAGGAAAATTCAGATTCACGTCACTGCAAAGGCCTCCGACTGGCAGGCACCGAGGTGTACTGCTCCATTTTCTTGTAGCTCCTGCTACTTTAGAGGTAAAAGTGCAATCACTTTCTTCCTGGTGCTACACCGTGCTTGACACTGTGAACTCCTTACGAGTGTTTCTTCTGCTAAAATCAAGAGCCTCTCTCACTTCATTCTCACTCTGTGCTATTGCAAAACTTGACTTTGGACCAGGTCCCACACAGACACTGTTGTTTGAACTCAGCTTTCAACACTTGCTAGATGGCACAGCTAGGACTGTCTAAAGAATTATCCAGGTGTTTGTTGACACGAATACCCTAAAACATACTCGTTTCCATAGTCTGAATTTAAGTTAATGGGATGTATGGAAGTCTTTGAGTCACCTTCTCTGAGATCAAGAATTCAATCTCCTCCAATCTTCCATCATCTGACAGATGTCAGTCTGGGAATGAGCAGCCCACAATGGGTCGGGTAGGGGTGTTGCTATTTCCAAGGACATTTCCTTTGGAAGCGGGAGTGTTTAAGAGACCACATCTGAGATCGGCTTTTCTTTATTTCTATATATCACTTTTTTTTTCTCTGTAGTGAGACTTAAAATCCTTCAAGGAATTACAAAACTTTCACGTCCATGGTTCTTCCTAAAATAACTAATTCATGGGGGCTCAAAGTCACTTATAACACGATAATGCCTGAAAGCCAGCATAAAAATATCTCAACAGCCGTATAATTATTTGTGACAAAAATATGTAAAACAAACAGCCTTGAAAAATCCCTGCCTGTTTTTCCTACGTAAAAGGCAAGTTGTGTGTATGAGTACATTTGATATTGATTGTGTGCATGTGATTGTGAGTGTATGAGTAATGTGTTTTTGTGTTCACAGGAGTATGTTATGAGGTTCAGAGTATGTATATGAGTCTCTATGTATGTATATGTGGTAGTGTGTGTCTATGAATATGTATGTATGTCTATATGTGGTAGTGTATGTGTGTGTATTTATGAAAGTATATGTGTGTGAGTTTGTCTGTGTTTGTGCTTGAATATTTTCTGAAGAGCTGGTGATCATCAGAACCCTCTATTACAGCTCAGTTGGAGAGATTTTGATTTTAATATTTCATATCTTGGTATTAAAACTTACTAATGTGGAGTGTGTAATTTTAGACAAAAACAGAGATTCTAGAAGTAATTCCAAAAATAAAGCCAAGAAATAATTTGCATGGTAATCACTACATTTTGTCAAGTGTAAGAATGATCAGTAAGAAACTGCCAATCAAGGTTCATCTCAGGATTCCTCTAATCTGAAAAGTCTTAGATTTGGAATCCCCAAAATCTACAACATTTCTTTACAATCCAGCTTTTGAGTCCAGAGTTTATGCTTAGCAAAAGGATGCATTTCCAAGACACAAGGTCTTAGGTCAACAATCTTTAACACTCAAAATGAAAGAATTATTTAAAATAAATGAGTATTGTAGATGTCAGTAAGAGTATTCAAGACAGGTAATAGTTTATAATTCAACATGACAAACATCAATGAATGAAGCAGCTATTGTTTTACTTCTGCAAAATCAAAGATAATCACAATTGAGAAGTTATCATCTACAAGATAAAAAATTTGCAATTTCACATGCTAAAACATCAATATAAATACCTTAAATAGTTCAAGTACCAATTCTACCAACTAGGATTAAAACTATGTTTTGATTTAAGAGGAAAATATTATTTTAAAATATTATATGTTTATCCTCACTTAAGTTTATTTTTTAAAATGATTTATCAATGGGTAGGTGGTGGTGATGCACATCTTTAATCCCAGCACTCGGGAGGCAGAGGCAGGTGAATCTTTCTGAGTTCGAGGCCAGCCTGGTCTGCAAAAGCTATTTCCAGAACAGACCACAGACTGCAAAGAAACCCTATCTCAAAAAACCAAACCATTTGATTGAAAAACCTTTCCCCAACCATTTACTCAGAGATAATGTCTGTCATTGTGGTTGAGGTGTGTTTCTTGTAAATAGCAGAATGTTGGATCCTGTTATTGCATCCATTCTCTTAACCTGTCTTTTTATAGGTGAGTTGAGTCCATTGATATTAAGCGTTATTAATGACGAGTGGTTGTTAACTCCGGTTATATTCTTTTTGGAGGTAGGGTTTGTGTGTCTCCCCAGATGTGCTGGTCGAGGGTTGTTAGATATCTGTGTTATTATGGGTGTTGTTTGCTTCCTTTAGTTGTGGGTTTACCTTCTAGTACTTTCTGTAAGGCTGTATTTGTAGCTATATATTGCTTAAATTTGTTTTTATCCTGGAATATCATGTTTTCTCCATCGATGGTGAGAGAAAGCTTTGCTGGGTATAGTAGTCTGGGCTTGCATCCATGGTCTCTTAGTTTCTGCAGCACATCTATCCAAGACATTCTGGCTTTCATGGTTTCCATCCCAGAGATGCAGGGCTGGTTCAACATACGAAAATCTATCAATGTAATCAATCATATAAATAAACTGAAAGAAAAAAAACATATGATCATTTCAATAGATGCTGAAAAAGCATTTGACAAAATTCAACACCCCTTTATGATAAAGGTCTTGGAGACATTAGGGATACAAGGATCATATCTAAATATAATAAAAGCAATATATAGCAAGCCGACAGCTAACATCAAATTAAACAGAGAGAAACTCAAAGCGATTTCACTAAAATCAGGAACAAGACAAGGCTGCCCACTCTCTCCATATCTCTTTAATATAGTGCTTGAAGTTCTAGCAATAGCTATAAGACAAAATAAGGAGATCATGGGGATTCAAATTGGAAAGGAAGAAGTCAAACTTTTGTTATTTGCAGATGATAGGATAGTGTTCATAAGTGACCCCAAAAACTCTACCAAAGAACTTCTACAGCTGATAAATACCTTCAGTGAAGTGGCAGGATACAAGATCAACTCAAAAACATCAGTAGCCCTCCTATACACAAAGGATAAAGAAACAAAGACAGAAATCAGAGAAACATCACCTTTCATGATAGCCACAAATAGCATAAAGTATCTTGGGGTAACACTAACCAAGGAAGTGAAAGATCTGTTTGACAAGAACTTTAAGACCTTGAAGAAAGAAATCGAAGAGGATACCAGAAAATGGAAGGATCTCCCATGTTCCTGGATTGGTAGGATCAATATAATAAAAATGGCAATTCTACCAAAGGCAATCTATAGATTCAATGCAATCCCCATCAAAATCCCAACAAAATTCTTCACAGAACTTGAGAGAACAATAACTAAGTTTATATGGAAAAACAAAAAGCCCAGGATAGCCAAAACAATCCTATACAATAAAGGAACTTCAGGAGGCATTACCATCCCTGACTTCAAACTCTATTACAGAGCTACAGTAATGAAAACAGCTTGGTATTCGCATAAAAACAGAGACGGTGACCAATGGAATTGAATCAAAGACCTGGATATTAATCCACAAACCTATGAACACCTCATATTTGACAAAGACGTTAAAATTATACAATGGAAGAACAAAAGCATTTTTAACAAATGGTGCTGGCATAACTGGATGTCAACCTGTAGGAGAATGAAATTAGACCCTTATATATCACCATGCACAAAGCTCAAATCCAAATGGATTAAAGACCTCAATATATCTGACCACACTGAACCTGATAGAAGAGAAAGTGGGAAGTAGCCTGCAAAACATGGGCACAGGAGACCACTTCCTATGTAAAACCCCAGTGGCACAGACAATGAGAGCAACAATGAACAAATGGGACCTCCTGCAACTGAGAAGCTTCTGTAAAGCAAAAGACACAGTCATTAAGACAAAAAGACATCCTACTGAATGGGAGAAGATCTTCACTAACCCCACATCAGACAAAGGTCTGATCTCCAAAATATACAAAGAACTCAAGAAACTAGACATTAAAATTCTAAATACCCCAATTAAAAAATGAGATAAAGATCTGAACAGAGAATTTTCAACAGAAGAAGTTCAAATGGCCAAACGATACTTAAGGTCATGTTCAACTTCCTTAGCCATCAGGGAAATTCAAATCAAAACAACTTTGAGATACCATCTTACAGCTGTCAGAATGGCTAAAATCAAAAACACCAAAGATTGCCTATGCTGGAGAGGATGTGGAGTAAGGGGAACTCTCTTCCATTGCTGGTGGGAATGAAAACTTGTGCAACCTCTTTGGAAATCAGTGTGGTGGTTTCTCAGGAAATTGGGAATCAACCTACCTCAGGATCCAGCAATACCACTCTTGGGAATATACCCAAGAGAAGTCCAATCATACTACAAATGCATTTGTGCAACTATGTTCATAGCAGCATTATTTGTAATAGCCAGAACCTAGAAACAACCTAGGTACCCCTCAATGGAAGAATGGGTCAAGAAAGTGTGGAATATATACACATTAGAATACTACTCAGTGGTAAAAAACAATGACATCTTGAATTTTGCATGCAAATGGATGGAAATAGAAAACGCTATCCTGAGTGAGGTAACCCAAACCCAAAAAGATGATTATGATACGTACTCACTCATTAGTGGACCATAGCCATAAACAAAGGACACTAAGCTTATAGCTTACAAGCCCAGAGAAGCCAAATAGCAAGGTGAACCCAAAGAAAAACATATAGATCCTCCTGGAAATTGGAAGCAAACAAGATTGCCAGGCAAAAGTTGGAAGACGGGGGCGGGGATAGAGGTGGGGGTAGGTGTAGTAGGGGAAGGGGAGAGGGGGAAGGAGAAGGGAGGAGAGAAGGACTGGGGAGAGCTTGGGGGAGTGGGAGGGTGGAGATGGAGGAAAGTTGGATATTGGAGAAGGGAATAAGATATCTACATTTTAGGATTGGCAAGATCCTTGGCTCTAGAGGGGATCACAGGTGTTCACGGGGATGTCTCCAGCTAGGTATTTGGGCAGCAGAGGAGAAGGTGCCTGATCTAGGCTTGTCCCATAGTCACATTGATGAATATCTTGATCATCACCATAGAAATTTTGTCGGATGGATGGAGATAGAGACAGAGACCCACATTCACATCAGAGCAATGGACTGAGCTCCCAAGGTCCATTCGAAGAGCAGAAGGTGGGAGAAGATGAGCAAGGAAGTTAGGACCATGAGGAGCTGGTCCACTCACTGAGACAGTGTACCTGAACTAATGGGAGCTCACCAAATCCAGCTGGACCGGGACTGAATGAGCATATGATCAAACCGGACTCTCTGAATGTGGCTGCCAATGGGAGCTGACTCAGAATCCATCAAAAATGACACTAGGACCTATCTCTTCTGCATGTATTACCTAGTCTATTTGGATGCATACATTCCTAGGCCAGGATGGAGGGGAGGGGCCTTGGACTTCCCACATGGCAGGATACCATGCCCTCTTTTAAGGAAGCAGGGGGAGGGAGGAGTGGGGGGAGCAGGAGGGGATTGGGAGAAGGGGAGGAAATGTAAATTTTTTTGAATGAAAAAAAATAAAAGAATATAAAAAAGGAGAAGTCTCTCTTACTAAGAGTGGACTAGGCACTGATCTATGAGTATAATAAAATATCATTCAGAATCAAAAAACAAAACAAAACAAAACAAAACAGATTTATGAAAGAAAAGAAAATGCTCTTCAAATGTGATGATCTGAGTTCAATTCCCAGTACCCAAATAAAAATAAAAAGGGCCAGGTGCAGCTGCTGGTACCCTCCAAACCTAGCACTGGAGGCAGAGACAAACAGATCCCAAGGCCTTACCTGCCAGCACACACAAACTAAATAGCAAGATTCTGGTTTAAGGACAGATCCTGTCTCAAGGAACTACAGGAGGAAGAGCTCGAGAAAGAGGATCATTGTCTGAGCACCTACAGGCACACATACCTGCGTGTACCACATGTACACACCACACAAAGAAACAAGGAAGCAAATTAAGCTAAAGAATTGTATACGTGGTGATATATCTTATGCTAATTTACATGAGAAGGGTAAAATGTGATCACACACAATGTCACAGGGTTTTAGAAATAGAGTGGACTCACCTAAATAATAAATAATAAGCTTGATTTTCTTTAGACTAAGCACTGACATGTGACAATGGTGGCGATCATGTGTCTATTCCATAACATCACTCAAATGTATCCATCTTCATCTGACATATAAATAACCAAGTATAGCATTATTCTTTCTAAGAGAAACTGAGTGTATGAAAGTTCGACATATGGGGAAATGATAACATGCCCACGAAAGTCAAGGAGAAGCGCTTATGCTATGACATTAAATTCTAGATCTAAACTTGTTCTGGGAATAGTTATTTACACTGCTGGGAAATTTCATATCACAGGTCCTAGGCTATTGAGTACTTTCCTCTTATTCCCATCGTAAACACACACACACAAAACAAACACTTGTCTAAATACAAAAATCCTATCCTAGACTTCTCATATCTCTGTGTTTAAAGTGTCCACAAACTGCTGCTACCTGTAATGAAATATATATGTGTCTGTGTATGTGTGTGTGTGTGTGTGTGTGTGTGTGTGTGTGTAACCGATTTTCTTAATATTAAGGAATCAGATACAGAAAGTTTGTGTGAATTGAGAGTGGTTCAAATATATAATTTTACTAAATTCAACCATAGTTTAATGCCGAGCTAAACTTAAGTTATTTTAAACAGCCAGGTTTTCATTTATTATGTATTTCTCTTAAGGCTAATATACCACAAGCTTTACTACTAGACACACAAATTCTGCCCTTACTGTGTAATTCAGGGCTTATAATTGACCATTTTCCACCCTTACTCTCTTTCTCCTTCTCTAATATAGCTACTTATAGAAAAAGACCAATCTTAATATAGCTCATTTACCATAGTGCACCCCATTACATGTCAATAAAATGCTCATTATAGGGTCTAAAAAGATGGCTTAGTGGATGAGAGCACAGCTTTTACAAAGGACTCCAGTTTGAGCCCTAGAGCCCATGCTGGACAGCTCACATCAGCCTGTAACTCCAACTCTGGGGGATCTGATGTCCTTTTCTGGCCTTCTTTGGCACTGTACTCATGAACAAACCCACAGAGAAAAACACATATACACATAATTAAAAGCTCGACATATATGGCCGGGTGCAATGGTGAGCACTCTGGTCCTACTTATGAGGCAGAGCAAGTAGATCTCTATGTGTTGACAGCCAGCCATGACTACATACTGAGAAGCTATCTAAAAATTAATTAATTAGTGTTGAAATGTATTACATATATAGTATTGTGCAAACTATCAACAAATGTGGATGCTTTGCCTATCATATATTTATTAATTTCATCTGCTATTAGAAATTAAGAACTTAACTTCTCCCCTTCCAAAATATACTTGCTCCCAACAAATATTTGAAGAAAATCAAAATCTGAGACTAAATTTTCCAGATTATTTTCTATCAAAATCAGTCAAAATCTCTAGTCATGTGTAAGGAGAAAAATATCATGATTGCAAAATGTTGAATTGCAGCCACAGTGACATTGTGTATTCATGAGTTAAATAAAGTCATCAAATTTGTTCTCCTATCAGTAGATATATCAACTGCCTGCATCTTCCACCCAGCTGACAAATGAAAGCAATAGCAACTGGCCTTTTTTTCTCCCACACTTAAACTCTTACACATGTAAGGGCAGTCTTGCAATGAGAATCTTCTCCTAGAGCAGTAAACTCTTGTGTCCTCCCAATCACACAAATTAGTGGTAAAGAAAAATACAATATAAAATGTCTCATGCCACTTCTGGTTGCACATTAAAACTGAATTAACAGTTAACCATTAGGATTAATTTAATGGTTGCCCCAGTGTGGAATGCCAAACACTAGAGAAGCAATTCAAATTTAGAATTTGCCCAATGCAAACTGGCACAGCCACTTTGGATATCAGTATGGCAATTTCTCAGAAAATTAGGAAACAATTTATTTCAAGACCCAGAAATACCATTTTTGGGCATATACTCAAAGGATGCTCAATCATACCATAAAGACATATGCTCAACTATGTTCATAGCAACATTATTTGTCATAGCCAGAACCTGGAAACAACCGAAATTCCCCTCAACCAAAGAATGGATAAGGAAAATGTGTCACATTTACACAATGAAGTACTACACAGCAGAAAAAAATAATTACATTTTGAAATTTCTGGGCAGATGGATGGATCTAGAAAACATCATATTGAGTGAGGTAACCCAGACCCAGAAAGACAAATATAATATGTACTTACTCATAAGTGGCTTTTAGACATAATGCAAAGAAAAACCAGACTACAATTCATAATCGCAGAGAACCTAGACAACAATGAGGACTCTAAGAGAGACATACATGGATCTACTCTACACGGGAAGTAGACAAAGACAAGATCTCCTGAGTAAATTGGGAGCATGGGGACCATGGGAGAGGGTTGAAGGGGAGGGGAGGAAGAGAGGAGAGTGAAGAAAAATATATAGCTCAATAAAAACAATTTAAAAAAAAAAACAGAGCAAAATGATACCAAATCAAACTATCACAAAAAAATTTCTCTGTTGGTTATTTATTTTTTACATTTGCTTTATTTTGTGTATGTGGGTGTATGTATGCATGAGTAACATCCGCATACCTAGAGCCCTCAGAGAGCAGTAGAGGACATTAGGTGCCATGGAACTGGGGTTAATGATGATTGTGTGCCTCTGTGTAGGTGCTGAAAATGAAACCCAGATTCCCTGTAAGAACAATGTGTGCCCTTACCCTTTGATCCATGTCTCCTGACACAATGGTCTGGTTATTTTTCTTAACATAGCATTCAAGGAGAAACATGTAAAGTTCCTGGGAGTCACTATTCTATTTCAGTAGCATAGATATGAGAAAACTGTGGCCCACAGAATTATAACTTTTTTCCATTTTTTTTTGTGTTTCTTAGGATTTATCTTAAATTACCTCCTGGTTCTCAAGGCAGATGGCAGAACTTGATAGAGTGTGATAAAATGCAAAGATTTGGATTCTAAAGTAATTGGTATGTGGTAGAATTGACTTTTTAACCACATATATTAGCTTGGACAGTGTAGTTCAACTTTGTCTTCTAGTGTTATTTTGCTTTTCTTTCGTACAATAAAGATGATCTTTATGTCAGGCAGTTACTGTGAGGTGCAAAGGTATAGAAAGCGGCTGGCAGACAGCAACTGCTCATGGAAATAGACTCCTCTTCTCTGAAAGAACTCCTCTGGACAAGGCCAGGTCTCATTTCAAGAAGTCATCACTGGGGCGTCTTACAGAACTGGACCCCAGTTCCTCCACTAGTGGCAGAGTCCAAGAGGATGTGGACTCACAAGGACGGACAGAAAACCAGCATGATGAAAGTGTTCATGGTGAGACTCTAAGCAAGAGGAGAATCTAGAGAGGAGCACTAAGACATCTAATGAAGGGAAGAGAAAGAGTTGTGTCACAACACTTTTAAAAATAGAAATTCCAGACAAACCAATGAAACACCATCTGGAGAGTTGAATGGTTCATTTAAGAAATAACAGCCCAAATATTAAAATATTGGTGAGTTGGACAGTAGTGTTAAGACCTGCTTTGCTAAGTCCTAAAGACAGAATGGCAAGGAACCAAGGAAGAAAAGGAGAAGGGAGATAGTGAGAGAAAATATATCAGTCAAAGCTGAAAGAAAATACTACTTTATCATCTGTCCTACCCAAAACAGGTATACTTAGAATTTAAGTATTCTTTATATAGAATGTAACTTTCAGGGAGTGTGGGTGTGTATGTATAAATGCACATTGGGATTATAGTGTGGTCATACACACAATAGGCATGTACTCTAAACTGAGCTACATCCCTGCTTCATAAATCAGCTTTTCAAGAAGTTTGATAAATGTCAGTAATTAGTTAAAATGTAATTTTATAATCAATGTTATTAGCCTGTATATAAAATGCCCATTCATCTAAGACAAGGATGCAACATGAGGGCTTGATGTTGGGGTTTCTGTCCTGCCCAGTTCCCACAGCCAGTAAGCCCCCAAAAAACAATCACACAGAGAGGTCTATATTAGGTTTTAAACTGATTGGCCCATTAACTCAGGCTTCTTTTTAACTCTTGTAACTTATATTAACCCATTGTTCTTATCTATGTTATCCATATTGCTCAGTACCTTTTTCAGGGGGGCAGATCACATTCTGCTTCTTCAGTGTATGGGCCAGGACTGGGAGAGAGCTTCCTTCTTCCCAGAATTCTCCTGTTCTCCTTGCCCCACCTCTACTTCCTGTTTGGTTTTCCAGCCTATACTTCCTGCCTGGCTATCTGTCAATCAGTGTTTATTTAAAATATAATTGACAGAATACAGACAATTCTCTCGCACCACAAGGACATATGAGCTGACAAAGAACACCTTCTGTTATTTGTACTTAATTACAGAAAAAGATTCCTCAATAGATAAATTGAATGTTTAACACCTCCAAATGAGTCCCCTTATTTTTAAAAGAACACTTAAAGACAACCTAGACTGATCTGGAAATTCCAGAATACTTGTCACTAACCAGAGACTTCTTCACTTTAATTAAAAATATATAACATAAAAATAGTGTATATTTTGTTCAAATTGACCTGAAATCATGATTCCCCAAATTCTCATGAATTCTGTTTTGGAAATAAAAGTATGGTTCCACTAGTATGTTCTTTTCCGCAAACAGTTCAACTTTAAATGGCATTAGAGAATGACCTAGTGCTTCCTACACAGGCCCAGGCATTGGATGAAGTCTTCTCCAACCATAAACACCACTAGGCCCACAGTGTCTTTGTGCTAGGATTATGAAACTTTGCTCTAATTATTTTTTCTTTTTAAGAAAGCATAAAAAGCCTATACAGATTTTTTCCACTATTGTACCTTAATTGCAAATAGTTTGCTGCTTGTCCACTATGCCTTCAGATTTGTTTGAGTTAAATCTTAATCTGGTGCCCAGCCTAGATCTTATTAAAATATCTGGAGAATTTCATTCTGAAGAATTGTATTTTTTACCACTGGCAAGGTTTCTACCAGCTAGAGGAAGGACCCAGACTTTCAACCTGTCAATGCTCTTAGAAAAATTTAAATATACAAGAGTGGTTAAGTCACCATTTACAAAATCTTTAAATTTTGAAAAAGTGAGATTTATGCTTAGTAGTGTGTGTTTATCATGGGTGTGGCCTTGGATTAAATTCCCAATATTGACAACAGAAAAAAAAATAGGAACTTTTTTTTGTTAGAAACAAATTATCTGAGATGACTTAATATTGCCAATTTTAGTAACCACAAATGCCATGTTTTCGATGACTTCTCTTTGAAAAATATGAGGGTAAGTGAAGGTACAGTCTAAACTTTACAAAACAAAACAAAGAGGATAAATATTAGGAAATGAGGAAGGACTAAGGAAAACAGGAAAACATGGGTCATGAAAGAAGATTCAAAGCTATTGTTTCCTGCTTTAAATTCTATAATAGTCTTTTCATTTTCTGTAATGGGTATGTAAATTCAAATTTTACATATTTTTTTAAAAACTCTTTTTAAAAGAGTTTGATTGTTTTACTTTATATGTGTGAGTGTTTTGTCTGCATGTCTGTCTTGCATCAAGTGTATTCCTGGTGGCCTTGGAGGTCAGAAGAGGACTTCAGATCCCCTGGAATTATAGACAATTGTGAAACATAATGTGGGTGTTGGGAACCAAACCTGGGTCCTCTGCAAGAGCAGCCAGTGCTCTTAGCTGCTGAGCCATCTCTGCAGCTCCCAAAAGAACTATTGGGCTTTCCAAACACCCAACATCTGCTATTCCCTTGAGACAGTGATTATATACATTGGTCTTTCTTTCTAATTTCATCTGCCACTAGTGTAGTAGGAATTAGTTGTGACTAGTTACTGCACAAACACTTTAGAAAAATCACTTGTTTGTTTTAATTCGTTTTGAATGGAGAGATTCTGTAACTTAATTTTTTTCCTTTTTCTTCTCTTTAAAAGTATATTGAATCACTCTGTTGTTGTAGTTTTATCAGTAAAGTGTACCACTATGCAGAAACATTTAAGAAAAAAAAACATTATTTAGCATGAAATGGATCCTAATGCTCTCAACATAAAATTACTCTAGGCACAAAATCTGATCAACTGAAGCTACATCATTTTATTCCAATGCCACTGAAAATGAAAATGCTCCCGTGGCTAAGTTGTGGTCAGGAGAATTTAGTGCCTCCTTAGTTCTATCCTAAATGTCATCTGCACTACCTGCCATGTAAAGTGTGGAACAGCTCTTCATTCCATCTCCTCTGCCCTGGGGTGACTGTTGTTTAGGACTTTCAATTAATCACACTCATTTATTTAACGTTTGGAGGTTTATTATATAGCAGAAGATCAAACCATATAACCACAATGACACTAATTCAATGGCTCACTAAATTGCTAGCTTAGCTGAAGAAGCAATGTCCAACGAACAACATTCAAACATCTTCATGAACGATTCTTAAAAAAGAAAACAATATTTGCATATGTTTTAATGGCAGAGCATATCCAAAAAATCCAGAGAAGGAAGAAATGTTCTACTCTTTTCAACAAATTCTTTTTTGTTTTTTGTTTTTTTCATTCATTTTTATTTATTTTTTTCCTGTACATTGTCATGGCTATTCAGAACTTTAAAGAGCTCTTTAAAATCACTTTATTGATTACAGAGTAGAATTTTGGTTGCTAAAAAGAAAAGAACTTCGGTAAGTTTCATAGACATGTTACTACTTTATAAGATGGATAAAATAGAATACAAAGACAAACTCTAGCAGAGTAGCACTTGAGGTGTAACACTAGCTGCTTGATACTCTCACAATCTCCTTCACTAGCAGAGGCTATGTGGTCTCTATGATTTTGATGGAGAGGAAATCAAAGGAAAATCTGACCACTCTGCCCTGAGTTCCAAATTTGTTTTAGATTTGCAATGCTGGGAAAAGTATCAAATCATATACCAGGGTTAGGCAGGGACAGAGAGAACCTTTTGCTGACTTTTTGCAAAGATTAATTAAGGCTCTGCAAATAGGAGTAACAGACCCAGAAGCTAGATGAATAATTCTTGAATCTCTGGCTTTTGAAAATGCAAAATGTAAAAGATAATTGGGCCTTTAAGGTCTAGATCAGCACCTATGGATGAATGGATTCAGCATATGATGAATGTTGAGATGTTTGGCTACCATGATGAATCTTGGGTAGGAGAAGCAATTTTCAAAGCAATGAGGAGACATCAAACTGCCAAATGTTTTAATTGTGGTAAATTAGGACATCTGAAAAGGGATTGCAAGCAAGGAATTTCTAGGAATATCTCCTCTGAGAATGACAAAAATAGGAGACCTCAGCCTTCAGGTATATGTAGGAGTTGTGGTAAAGGCCAACATTGGACCAATGAATGCAGGTCAACAACAGACAGACAAGGCAACCCAATACAATCAGGAAACCCTTTAAGGGGCCTCTCGCAGGCCCCATAGCCAAAAATGGCCCAGTCATTCCCAGTTACAATGGAGAACGTGCCTCACAGAGAAAATTAAAAAATCCAATGCCTGCTGTAAAAAGCAATACTGGTCTAAATGGTCAGTTAAATTTGGAGGATGAGTCAAAAAATGCAGTAGGACAGAATAAACGTATATTTTGGCAGACTTCTATTATCTATCAAAGACCAAAGCTAAGAGTCTGTACAAATGGCATTTTAATTGAAGGCTTATTAGACACAGGTACAGATGTAAGCATCATTACTCCAGAATCTTGGCATCCTAATTGGCTCCTTATAGAGGTAGATGTTCAGTTCCTGGGAATTGGAACCCTATCTCGTGTAAAACAAAGCATGAAATGGGTTGAATGCATAGGGCCTGAAGGGCAAATAAGAAGACAAACGCCATATATAGCCAATATTGTAATAAATTTATGTGGCCATGACCTGCTACAGCAATGGAATACCCAGATTAACATTCCTGCAGTGTCAGGAACTCATAATTCTGGGAAGGATATAATGAGGTATTATGGAAAAAGGTTACCAGCCATTCAGGCTGTACAAGGACATGCAGCAACTAGCAAACCTTTAGAGGTACCAACAGCCTTACCTTTAAAATGGTTAACTGAGAAGCCAATATGGATCAAGTTGAGCATCAATATTTATCATCACACACATATTCTGTCATAGAGCTACATCCCCATCCTAGGCTGTATATTCTGGTAGTTTGGAGTAAGTTTTCAAACAAATCAAGTTTCCCTGCATCTATTATTACAAGTATTTTAGTGTTTCTTGTTGTTGCTGTTGTTTTGTTGAGACAAGTTCTCTATACATAGTCCTGGCTGTCCTGGAACTCACTTTGTAAATCAGGCTGATTGCGAGCTCATAAAGATCCACCTGCCTCTGCCTCACTAGTACTGAGATTAAAGACATGCACCTCTGCAACTGTTTTACAAGTATTTTAATAAGATGTTATTGTTGAGGGCGAGAAGATAGCTCACTCAATAAACTGATTCTATATTCAAACTTGAGGTCTAGAGTTCTGCTCCTCAGAACCCACATGAAAAGCCCTATATGGTGACAATATTTGAGAAGGAAAGGACAGGTGACTCCCAGAACTTGGGAGTCAGCTAGTCTTGTTAAATTAATGAGCTCAAGGTTTGGTGGGAAAGTGTGTCTCAACAAAATAAGGTGGTAAGTAAAGAAAGGCATGGAATATCAATTTCTGGACTCTATGTGTAAAGCATACACATAGCTATGAACACCTAAACATCCATGTACCACACACACACATACAATGTTATCATTCAGTTTCAGTTAATATTTTTGAATCCTTATTGATATTTTATGTGTGTGCTGTATGCCATGCCTTGCATGTGCAGGTCAGAGAACAACTTTGTAAAGTCAACTCTCTTTTCTTTCTCCCCTCTGTGTATTCCATGATCAAGCGAGGGTCCCCAGGCTTGAACTAGAGGCGCCTGTTCTGATGAACCATTTCACAGGCTCAATAATGTAACAGTTTGTTTGAGTCTAGTTATACCTTTCTCCGTTTTACTTGATATCAGTTACTTTCTAGAAAGTTCACTTACTGGAAGTCACTCAGCCAAAACGGCCTTGGGGTTTAGGTGCTAGATTACAAAAAAAAAAGTTCAGCCAGGCATGGTGACTTTTCCTATAATCCTAGAATTTGAGAGACTGAGACCAGGAGATCTGCCACAAACTGAAGGCCAGTCTGGGCTGCAGAGTGATTCCCATAGCAGCCTGATCTGAAGAGTGAGACCTTGTACTAAACAAGCAAACAAGAGCTGGATATTTCCTGGTTGAGCAAGTGAGTAATCCCATCTACCCTGGAGGCTATGAGAACAAGGTGAAAGTTCAAGGCCAGAATGGGCTGCAAAATAAATTTAAAGTAGCATTCTTTCTCAAATTAACTAAAAAATGTTAACTAAAAAAAAGTTAAAAAATAATGCCTGGGGAGTGGAATACAATTTCAAAAAAGGACAGAGGAAACTTGCTTTGAAGTTGGTACAATCTGCATTTTGGTAATGTTCCCATATGGAACAACACATACACCTTTTAAAGCCAAAGAGAGAGAAATGCGACAGAATGGTCTCAGAGAGTGCATTGAGCCTTGAGTGCAGAACTCCATAGCAACCAATATGTCAACAGGTTATTTTTTCTGTATCACTGTACTTCATTTATATTAAAAAGCACTGAGTGAATTCTATCCCTTCTGCATAACTGGCATGAAACAAAAGTTTCAAATTAAACTGAATAAAACATAAGAAGGTATTTGGGAGCCAGGCATGATGCTACATATCTGGAATCTCAAGACTCAGGAGACTGAGGCAGGAAGATTGCCTTGGGTTTGACACCAACATCAGGTACACAGAAAAACCCGGGACTACATAATAAGGCCCTATCTCGTTAAAAAAATAATCATTTTTAAAACAGGAGGCAGAACCTCTCTGAATCTAATTTTTAAATTTTTTTCATTGTATGTTAACTTTGTCTGTTACTGATTACACAAGGACATTTTCATATGAGCACATATTAGATGCTGACAATTTTCCCCCATACACCATTCCTGCCCTACATTCCAACTAAATGTTTTGCCCCCTTACATTTTTTCCTCTTTCCTGCCATATATCCTTGCATAGGCTACATAAAATAAACAATGATAGAAAACATTTTTATTTTTCTGAGACTAGTTTAATTTAATTAATTGTCTTGCAACTGATATAACTATAGTCTTCTATATGGTTTAAAAAATCTCTTTATGTGAAATTTGCCACATTTTCTTAAACTATTGTTCTGTTGTTGGAACAGCAACCTAGGTTGTTTCCATAACTTGGCCATCGTGAATAATGCTACAACAAACATTTCTGAGCAGATATTTCCGTGATTTGTTGACCTGGAGTCCTTTGGGTCAACACCCAGAAGAGTCATATGGTAGATCCATTCCTGGTTTTTTGTTTAACTTCCATATTGAATTCTATTCTGTTTGATTTTGTTTTTTTTCTATTTTATTTTCTGTTTTTTGTTGTTGTTTTTCATTTGTTTGTATGTTTGTTTGGTTCTTGAGACAGGGTTTCTCTGTATCTTTGGAACCTGTCCTGGAACTAGCTCTTGTAGACCAGGCTGTCCTCAAGCTCACAGAGATCCGCCTGCCTCTGCCTCCCAAGTACTGGGATTAAAGGCATGCACCACCACCACCTGGCTTCCATATTGAATTTTTTAGGGACTGGAGTAGTCCCTTCAGTGGTGTTACATTCTAACCACATAATCACTAGCATTTGTTGTTATTTCTTTTCTAAACAACTTCCCTTCTGACTGATGTGAGGTCTTTGGAGTCTCCATGTAGTATTAATTTTCATTTCTCTGATAGGTGGAGATTGAATATATTTTCATATGCTTATAGCCATTTGTATTTCATATTTTAGAACTTTCATTTCTTTAGCCAACTTATTGATGGGACTGATAGATATATAGCTAATAAGGATTTCTTCCAGTTCTGAAGGATAACTTTTCACTCAACTGTTTCCTTTGCTGTACAGAAGTTTTTGAGTATCGTGAGGTCTCATTTATCAGTTGCTGGCATTATTTCCTGAGTGACTGGAGTTTTTTCAAAAATTCCTTTCCTATGCTTATGTCTTGAAGTATTCTGTGTAACTGGAGGTTTCACTCCCTCTCACCGGTTCCCAAATAACCACTCTGAGGCTTAATATTAATTACAAACTGTTTGGCCTGTTACCTCAGTCTTATTAACTAGCTCCTACAACTTAAATTAACTTATTTCTATTATTCTATATTTTAGCACGTGGGTAGTGGCTTGTTACCTCACATCTTGCTTCTCTGGTGGCTGCTGGCATCTCTCTCTATTTGTATTTAACAAGATTAAAGAAAATACTCTATCATCTATCTTTGTGAGTCTAAAATTTCATATCTAATTTATCATTTTTCATAAGGAAAACTATAATTATAGTGATCTAGCCTTTAACTCCATCAAAGACTCCAGAAGTGTACAATATTACCTGAGTTACTGGGAAGTACATTGTAAGCAACTTCTAAAAATCTAGAAATGACAGTGATATCTGACTTTCTGGACAGTCACTCAAAGTTCTTCTGTAATATTAGGGCATCCATCTGCAGCCTATAGGCAAATAGTATCTGGCAGACGTTTTAATGAAGCAGGAAATTTGAAAGACTGTCTTGCCTATATTGGCAGTTTGTTATTCATTTTCTTCTGTGTCCTGCAGAATGTCTGACAGTTTCTTCTGTGAAGCAGGAACACTGAAGGACCATTGCTTAACCCATATAGGTTTATCCATCAACTATTTTAAACATAGGGCTGATGGTGCCTTTGAAAGAGTACCACATGTGTGTCTTGTTCTTGTACAACCTGAATGGTCAGTAATTATTCTTTATAATACATTCTAATATTTTTCCCAGAAATATATGGTAATTTATGGTTTGTTTCTGAGATTGGAGGAATGTTAATCTGAGTATTTTATTGCTATAACAAATCATGTCCCCATAAGTTCATTGCTATGTTATCTACATATGGCTTTAATATTTCCTTCTCTGTCCTTCTGACCCTAAACATTCAACCCACCTCAAGATTTGTTTTGCCTGAGATAACTTTCCAATCCCTAAAAGCTGAACACATACCTCCTGAAAGAGCCAATTTGGATACCAAGATTATGGTGCAGTTTTTGCTACATTTGAACCTGTATCTATAAGACCTTCAATGACAACATCATTTATTCATATATACTTTTGGTCTTTGTTCAGTTAAAAGTTTGTCTTTTAGGAATTGGAAAGTTATCTCAGGCAAAACAGATCTTGAGATGGGTTGAATGTTTAGGGTCATTTACAGTTACTCCTAATTTTTTGTTTTCTCTTGTATACTTGTTTTATTATCCAGGGCCCTATAATTTCTTCTTCTTCTTCTTCTTCTTCTTCTTCTTCTTCTTCTTCTTCTTCTTCTTCTTCTTCTTCTTCTTCTTCTTCTTCTTCTTCTTCTTCTTCTTCTTCTTCTTCTTCTTCTTCTTCTTCTTCTTCTTCTTCTTCTTCTTCTTCTTCTTCTTCTTCTTCTTCTTCTTCTTCTTCTTCTTCTTCTTCTTCTTCTTCTTA
>PVIU01015745.1:0-47243 GCA_004026605.1 Ondatra zibethicus
CCCTTCTTCCCTCTCTCCCTCCCTCCCTTCTTTTTCTTCTCTAGATCAAACCCAGGACCTCCACACCCTATGCCAGTGTTCTGCCACTTAGTTACACTCCTGTCTGGCACACTGAGTTTTCTATAAGTATCTGTTGGTTGACTCTCCTCTCCCTGAGCTGTGAGCTTCAGTGAGGACAGTGACAGCCTCTGGCTGTATCCTGTTTACACAATGCCCCACCAGGCATGTGTGGTCACTCTAGACCTCTGCTGCATGCGCAAACAAATGCCTCACAAGCTGGACTGTTTCTGCAGCCTGAGTCCTGGACTTGGAGCTAGTTCTCCCAGGCCCCTCCCCCTCCAGATAGGCTAAGCTGTGACTCTACAGCTCTGAAAAGACACACCTCTTAGGTAAAGACCTAAGATAAGACAGATTTAGGGATCCTGCTCTCAACTGTTGACAGCAGTCAGGGCTTAGAGAGGCGGGTGACTTGCCTAGGATCACAGAGCAGGGCAGGCAGGACAGAGGCAGAATCAGGGCCACGCTCTCTGCCTGGCTGTGCTGCAGAGGGCTTCTGGAACTCCAGGCTTTTTAGTTTGTCAGGTACGTGACCCTTGGAAGATCCCTCAAGTGTCCCAAGCCTCAGTGTCTTCACGTGGAAACTGGAGCACCATTCTTGCAGGAACTTCAAAGGCTTGCGGTGCCAGCACCTTGCTGAGCCCACTGGGCCAAAGACCCAGCCCGTCTATCTGTCTACTAGACCACCCACCATTCACTGACTTAGAGTACTTCCATCACCGTGCCACACGGGCAGTGGTCACCTGTGGGAATGTGATGAACTCAAGTGCCCTGGGACAGCCACACACTTCTGAGAGGAAGATGTTGGCTAAGTGGGAACAGAAAGGTCAGAGAAGGTAAGTTTGTTCCTGTGGAAGGCTACGCTGAGTGCAGGCTCAGTCCTGCCAGCCTTGGAGGTCAGGGGGCTCTAGGACTCTAAAAGTTACATTTATGCAAGAGATGCTCCTAGCTTCATCCGTGCCTTCAGGACCTTCCCTCAAGGCTTCTGGTACTATGCTATGTGGAACTATATGACCCAAAGCTATGGCCTTAGATGGAGGAAGACTCAGGGTCACAAGGCTCACGACTAGGACACCCTGAGCCTTCCCAGAAGCCAGTTTACAGCCTATGGCCAGTGATGTGGGATTCTCCTCTGTGTGCTGTGATTAGCATTAATAAATAAAGAAACTGCCTTGGCCTGTTGATAGGGCAGAACTTAGGTAGGCAGGGAAGACAGAACTGAATGCTGGGAGAAGGAAAGAGTCAGAGAGATGCCATGGACCCATCGGAGACACTGGGAATTTTACCTGATAAGCCATTGCCACGTGTCAATATACAGATTAATAGAAATGGGTTAAATTAAGATGTAAGAATTAGCCAATAAAATACTAGAGCTAATGGGCCAAGCAGTGATTTAATTAATACAGTTTCTGTGTGGTTATTTCGGGGCTAAGCTAGCCGGGTGGCCAGGACGAACAAGCAGGCCCTCCTCCAATAGCCAGTGGGTCCTGGCTGAGGACCTTTGGGACCTCTGCTTGTCCTGGCACCAGAACCTCGCATCAGGTGCGAGGTGCCTCACACTTAGAAGGGCAGGGCTATTCTGGATTGATAAAAAAAGACAGAACAGGAACTCCTCCCAGGAGACCTGGGGCTCAGGTGGGAATGCGTGTCCCTCCTCTGGCCCATTTCCTTATCTACAGTGTAGGTGGAGGCTGTGATAGGATCTATTGTGATTGAATCAAGGCGGCAGCTCAGGGTGTGCGGGAGGATCGGGAAGATGCTGCACTCTCCTGGGAGCATTTAGAAGGATGTAGCCATCACTGAGGGGTCCCTCTGTGCCCTGGGCACACCCTGTATGGAAAGCCCAACTCTCAGTTCTCCTGTAGGCCTCTCACTGCCTTGTGTTTCAGAGCCAGGCTCCATAACAGTTTCTCAGTCTCGTGACCTTTGTGGGTCAGAAGGTCCTCAGAGAGAAACTCTTATAGGAAGAGAGACCAGAGAACAGGCCACTACAGGGAAGACCCTGAGTTTGCTCAGTGTGGAAATCCAGCTGGCAGGGTCTTGGAGATTCTGGTGGGGGGATACAGGAAGCAGGTAGATAAAACCCTGTGCTATCCATTACACCCCGCATACCAGAACCTGGCATTTAAACATTCTGAGGTTTAGCAGCTCCAGGACTAACCTTCCTTCTAGCTGAATATGTGCACTCCCTTTCGGGGCTCTGTTTAGTAAGGGTTCCATCTGGGTTTCAGGGTATGCAGGCCCCAATGGGCAGGGACAGATCCCCTTCTGAGATGCAGGGCTAACGATCTGATGGGAAAGGACATTGTCCTTCTCATTCTTTGGCCAGTCCTTTTGTTAGCCTGGCACGGCAGTAAGGGGAGGGGGCCCAGACTGTTACCATTGGAACTCCGGTGGGGGATAAGCTGCCAGCTTCACAGGCAGTTTCACCAGCTCGTCACCGGCTGTGGCTTCCAGGACGGGTCCTTTGAGCCAATCGACACTGATGAAGGGCTTCTCTGTCAAACAGGAGGCAAGGGTGTAAATTTGGGGCTGAGATACCATCCACCAGGCTTCCCAGCCTCCCCCTGCAGACTGGAGCTTGCCTTGCTGCTCAGCTGGTAGAAGCTGGGCAGGGCTTCCCCTCACAGCCTTTCCTTCCTTTCGGCGGGCCCCTGCTGCTCAGGTGCATCATGACCTCTGACCCACACTGCACAAGGACCCTTGTTCTCCAGGCTTAGTGATACTGGACCCATCCCATCCCATGCCGGGCACAATGACCTCAGCCTCCCAGGTCATACCGTGCACAATGACCTCTGTGCTTTCCCGGAACCGCTGAATGCCATTGTTGGCCTCACACACGTAGGGACCCAGGTCGTGCTGGCTGACATTGTGGATGGTCAGGATACTGGAGAGTTCTGTGTGAGTCTGCTGGGAACGTCGCTCAGGTACCCACTTACCCCGCTCTGCCTGCCACACCCAGGGGAAGCCCAGGATCAGCAGGCAGGCAGGGGCAGACCCAGCCTAGCAAAGGCACATACCCCTGTCCAAACACAAGTAGCTCTGGATATCTAGCCCCCAAGTTGGCGTTGGGATGGAAAACTTCCCCAACACATTTGGGTTCCTGAGTCTATATCTCCTCCACACAGGGGCCCAGTATGTGCCAGGTACAGGTAGCCTGGGCACGGTGAGTCCTAGAGGTGGTGCCGAGGACAGGGCAGTGGGAAGAAGGTACCTGGCAGAGTTGCTGACCTTACCTGCTTCCCTGGGTAATCCCAGTTGAAGGTGACACCCGAGTTGAACTCAGCCCACACCGTACAGTTCAAAACCAGCTTCTCTCCAACCAACAGCTCCAGTGACTTCTTGGGGAACAGCTGGATGTCATATAGCTCATTGCCTGGTGACACACACAGTGTCACCTCCCACACTTCTCATAGGACAACACACACAGAGTGGAGAGCGGCGGGTGATAAGACCAACCGTGATACTAACAGCCCTGCGACTGGGAACTAGTGGCACAGGGTCACAGTATGTCTGCCCTGCTCTTCTTGGGGTGCAGAGGGTGGTAACTGGAGTAAGACGGAAGTGACAGCCCCTACCTGTGATATGCACGAGGAAGGGATTGGAAAGGAA
This sequence comes from Ondatra zibethicus, assembly GCA_004026605.1. Classification (NCBI taxonomy): domain Eukaryota; kingdom Metazoa; phylum Chordata; class Mammalia; order Rodentia; family Cricetidae; genus Ondatra; species Ondatra zibethicus. The sequence continues at coordinate 3,670 of PVIU01015745.1, forward strand.
GTCCTGGTCACCCCAGGTGGTCTCGCATTGCAGGTACAGGGCATCACGCAGCAGTAGTGTGGGCACCCGCATGCCCCGGCGGTCATCCCACAGCACCTCCTGCCCATCAGGGTGTAGCACTGAGTTTTGCTGGAGGGACACAGTGACTGTCAGCTGCCTTTCCCGGGGATGGCACTGGAGGACGGGGTCATGGGGTGAGCCGGGGAAGGGAAGAGTACCGAGCGCAGTGTGATGTTGAGGCCGGGAATGGACACCAAGCAGGGCACCCACATCAAGTCCTTCCTGTTGACCAGGAGTGTGTCAGGTTTGTTGATGAAGGGCTGTTCAAAGTCTGTAGAGATGGAATAGAAGTTGGGTAAGGTAGCCGTCCAGGATGTCTCTGGTTAGGGCTGGGGGTGTGGGGAGTATAAGGGAGCCCCACGGGTCAGGGTGGTGAAGTTCTAGCCTCCTGCTTCTGTGTGGAGCACAGTAAGGCCCCACGGTCACTCCTGCCAGCCTGGTGTCAGCAGGCTGGAGGTGGTGCGTAGGCACCGGCTACTCCCTCCAGGACCCTGCCCCAGACAGGCCTCACCTCTTACGAACACATAGGTGCTGGCAGCTGTGGTACCCTCAATCCTGGCCTTGATGTACTTGTAGTAGCAGTGGTAGCTGCCTGTGTTGTTGGCGTGAGTTTGGGCCAGCAGCAGCACCTTGCAGTAGGGCCTGGCTTCGGTGCCTTCACAGTCTTGCACAACCTGTGTCTCTTCACCGTCCTTCCCACTTGTGGTCAGTACCTTCTGGGCCCCTGGCCAGGTCCACTCAAGGGGGTGCTGCCCCCTAGCAGAGGATAGTAGAAATAAGGATCTCCCCTTCTCAGTTTTAGCTTAGAGTCACAGTCTTCAGGGAGCCTCCCTCAATTATCCATCATTATCTCTTCCCAGAGAAGGGCAACCCAAGCTTGGGGGTATATTCCACAGATCCACTCCCTGAGCCCTTGACTCTCTGCCTAGTTCTTGGAGCTGTGAGTGGACAGGCTGGTAACACAGGCCTTCTTCAGTAACTGGCACTCTGAGGAGGCTCTGGGATCTGAGGGGTAGGCCTGGGGCTAGTGAGAGGTAGCTGGGAATGGATGTAGGTGATCTGGAAGAGGCTTTAGGGGAGGTTGGGTGAGTGCAGGGTGCCTCTCTGAGAGGTTTCTGGGGGGCCACATCCTAGGACCTCCCACTCAGCCTCTGTTCTGGGGAGCAGGGGTCTTCTGGTTCTTTAGTCAGCTACCTCTTGTCTCAGTCTAGGGCAGCCTTCATGGCCTGCCAGGTAGGGAGGAGCCAGTACCTGCAGGATATGGATAGGCTGTCCCCAGTGTCAATGACATATGAGTCCTCTGTGATGTTCAGGGTTGGAGGGGTCATGGAGTAACCATTTGCCAGGCCTGAGGTGAAAGACAAGGTTACAGTGGTGTTACGTCATGGGGTCACGCGACAGCTCCTGTGCTGTCCAGGCACAGTTGGGCCCTCTGGGATGTTTCCCCAAGGCAGGGCTAGTCTCGTGGCTCTCAGTCAGCATAGCCTTGTCTCCCCATGAGTAGTCTTGCTACAGCGTCAACCCAAAGGTCCCACAACAACTGCCAATCTCTACCACAAACTGTCCCTTGCTCTGGTCAAGGCCACCAGTCCCCACCACAGCCCTGACTCTGTTCACAAATGGAGCCCAATTCCAGCTAACTTTGACTGCTGCCCTGAATTTTGACTTTAAATGAGCTGATCTGCCAGCAGGAAGCAGGAAGAGGAGACCTGGAGGCACCTCCAGGTCTCCTCCAATGGGATGGGGATAGCAGGAGACTGGGGAAGAGATTTGGAGTGTGGAGACTCCCCACTTTTGCCCGAGACCCTCCTCCATCCTGAATCCCACATCCATACCTACTGCTTATGAGGGGTTCATGTATCCTAGACCCATGCTTCGCCCATGACCTCGCCCTCTCCCAGGTCCCAGACAGTTCCCTTCTTTAGTTTCTAGGTTCTACCAGCTTCTCTCCACTCTGCCTGTCTGAGCCTCTTCAGGGTTTTGCCTGCCCAGGTCTCTTCCACACCCTCAGGCTTTCCCACGGTGCTCCTCTCCAGATTCACAGTGAACTTGCTTTGGCAGAACCCACCTTCTGCCTTCCATGGCTAGGCTGATTAGGCGAGGCCTCTCTGCTCTCCAGGATCCCACCTCTGTAGCTCACACACATAGTTCTGTGCCATCATCCATCCCCTAGTAGGATGTAGCTGCGCGCATGCACGTATGCGCGTCTGCACATGTGGAAAGTGGGGTCTTCTGTGCACACACATCTATTTGGATCTGTGGGCCTGGGTGAGCAGACGTGCATATCTCTGAGAGATGCGTGTGGCTCTAGCTGTGTTCACAAGTGTGCATCTCTGATGGGTTCTCAATTGCATATACGTGACAGGGTGGATTCCTGATGGGGGCAGTGGGGGGCATGGCCTAGGGGAGGTCTGGCCCTGGAACTTTGGCAGATGCATCCTGCCAGAACCATCCTGAGACAACAGGAAGGGAGGACTGTGCGGCTGGAGGCCCAGGGCTGTGTCCTGTACCCCTCCCCATTCCCTGTCCTCCTGGGCTGGTGGTCACAGACCACTCTCCTGCCCCCAGCCCCCTTTAAGTCCTACAGGCCCTTGGGGTTTGGAGCAGCAACTCAGACTGTTTTGTCTCTCAGCTGTTTTTGTGGTCCCAGATTTCTGCCTTACAGCTAGTGGGGAGTGGGGAGAGAGCCTGGAGTATCTCACTGCAGATGGTTCTACACACACTGACCGTAAGTTACCTGACTGGGTGGACGGTGCCAGGAAAACATGCTCCACACACGATGGATCAGCATCATGCAGACAGCCCAGCTACCAGTTAATACACGGTGGTCTCTCTCTTCTGGTTATAGTTTGGAACCATTTTCCCCCTTCTATTCATGTCACCTCACAGCCAGACTTGCCTGGGACCTCATCAAGTATCTAGTCCTATGGTACAGTCAGGGAAACTGAGGCCTCAGCTGAACCGAGGTTCTGCCCTATGAAGGTAGCTGCTTGACAGCACGCGAGCTGTTGTGACGCTGTCCCCCCACTTTGTGTTCAGCTCCTTGATACACAGACCAGTAACCCTGGCCTTGGGACACAGCTTTCCCTGAGGTTCTGAGGCAAGAAGTGTCTGGACTCTGCAGACTGCTCTCTGAACGAAAGGGTACCTGATCTACGCATGGTAGGTGGGTCTGAGTCTGAGGAGATGTCTACCGTGCTGGGAAGAGAGCTTGTAGTAGAAGGCTCAATTTCAGGGCTTGAAGGAATCCCAAGAGGCTCTTTGCAGAGCTAGGCTTTGAAGTAGTTAGTTTTTTTTTTTGCCTGTTAAACACTGAAAAATTAATAAAGCCATACTAGGTAAACAGCTGGCCAAACACGTAGGTGATTGAGTGGACAGTGGTCTATAGTCTGAGCTACAGAAGGAGATGGTGTGATTGGCATGGGTCTTGACCTGTGGGAGTGAGAGACCTGTCCCCTCCTGATGGCCCTGATGGAGGTCAGGGTGAAGGTGACATGTGGCATATGAGGAGAGCTGCTATGGTCTGTGCCCATCTACTTCAACCCTACTTAGGACAGAGGACTTTCCCCCAGTGAAGTTGGGAGTGCACACCCGTGCACACTCCTGGCAATTGCCAGCTGCTGGACTGTGACAACTGGGAGCCCAGCTTTCTTTGGTGGCTTTTTCTTTTTCTTAGCTTCTGTGACACAGCAGAGGAGCAGCCGACCTGCTGACTGCTTCTTGTCCCTCTGGCTTCAGCTCCTAAGAGGCACAGGGCATTGCAGCTAGTCTGTCCTGCAGTCTAGGACATTCCCATTTCCTTCCCTTCTGGGGATATCCCTCTTTAGTCTAGTTCAATATGCCCCTTCCCTAGGGAGCAGCCATCATCATTCAGGCTTCCGCCTTGTCCTCCTGGGGGATCCTGCTGTTAGAATAGCAATTAGTCTGAAGTGTGGCTTTCATCTTCCTGAACTCTAAACAGGAGATGCACAACAAAGATTCAGAAGAAGGATGTAAGAGTGGTTGGTGGGTAATAGAAGGAAAGAGAGAGAGTAAGACGAATGATGGACCATCGGGTGAACAAATGGGATGGATGGGAGATTGGGCCAGTAGATGGATGAAGTACATAGATTGATGGATGGATGAATGGGAGAGGGTGGGTAGATAGATGGATGGAAAGAATAGAGCCTGAAGGAGCCTCCTCCCCACCCATACTGCGTCCTCCAGAGTAGGAATTAATCCTAATTGAGACTATCCATCCTGTTTCCTCTTGCTTATGTGAAACCCGACTGAGGACACCATTTCCTCTGCGGGGGGTTCTCCCCCTCCCACCCCATATTCCAGATGGAGAATGCCTTTTGGCCATTTCCCCTCCCTGAAGCAACTCTGGAGGCTCATGCTTTTGATGGCACCACATTCTCCCCCACTAAAGCTGTCATCAGCTTCTCTCCTGCTCACTTCCTTTCATTCTCTGCTGACTATAGCTCCTGGCTCACCATCCTCCTCCCCACCCCAGCTCATGCCATTCTCCATGACTTCAACATCCACAGGATGACTCACCCGCTCCCTCCCTCAACTTTGAGATCTTCTCTCCTGTCAGCCACTGGCTTCTAGGGGCGCACACCCTGGATGTGGTTACCACCAGAAACCGCGCCATCTCCAAATGCCTGCTACCCTAGGTTTCCTTTGTTTTCCTTCCTCCTTCCTTTCTTGCTCAGGTGTCCTTATCTACCCCTGATAAATTTTTCGTCTTCATCAAAAACATCTATCGCCCCATCTCCTCTCCTGGCTCTGTTCATAGCATATTACTTTGATTGTTCTTTTGCCTATAATCCCCCCCTTTCAAGCCAAGATGCCACATTTCAGAGAAACTCAACCCTGCTTAGTGAAGCCCCACACACTGACCATGTCCCATTGATTTTACTTCTTGCAGACTGAGCAGGTTAATATGTCCAGAATGTTCCTTCTTTCCCATCTGTCAGCATTCACAAACAAGACGATATCACATGGAATGCTTTGCTGTCCTTCATCTGAAGCCCACACCCACCTCAAGGAAGGACTTCTGGAATTCTGGCTATCAAACCACCCTTGTGTGCCCCAACTCCCTACATCTGAGTCTCACAGATAATTCCATTCTCTTCTGATTGCTAGTCTTCCTCTGTGGAAACACCTCCCATCTTCATACCAGAAACACAACGAAGCAATTCTCCACTGCTTCTGGCTATTGTCTTTTCATATTCTTCTTTGTGGTCAAATTTCTCCTTCACACCTGCTTGTACACTTCTGGGTGAAGTTCCACTACGTAGCAATTCCCATGCCTCAGATTCAGAGGTGACTCAGGACACTCGCTGGTTCCCCTGACCTCGCTCTCTCCTCTTCTTCTTTAGTCTCCTCTGCCCACCACTGCCTTCTTTTACTCTCCCTTCCTTATGCTTTCTCTTCTCAAGGTCCAGATAATTAAAAAAAATTATCTTCAGCTCAGACCGCTGCTCAGACCACTGCTCTCAACTCAATCAGGCGTCCTGACGCACACTGGATTTGGCCCCATAGACACTCCAGCTTTCATTTTCCTCCTCTAAAGGCCGGACTCAGGCTCTTTTACCCTATCAAAGGCTCCTTCTTCTAGAGTCTTTGTGTCTCCAAATGGGAATCACCGTGGATGGCTGCCTTCTTTCCCCTACTTCACACACCAGAATGCCTGGTAGGTCCCATGCATTACATATTCGGTCTGTGCTCACCTGCTGGGGGCCTACCAGCTACATTTGCCCCCAAAGTGGCTTCATGGGAATGCTCTTGTCTTCCTCATGGTTTGCTCCATGCATTTGTTGGTAATAACAAATGTTATTAATAGGCCATTATTATTAACACACAGTGGGGGGTTGGAGAGATGGCTCAGTGATTAAGACCACTGGCTATTCTTCCAGAGGACTGGATTTGATTCTTAGCACCCACATGTTAGCTCACAACCACCTGCAACTCCAATTCCAGGGGATCTGATACCTTCTGGACTCTGTGGGCGCCAGAGTCCAGTGGTGCAAAACACCCATACACATAAAAAGTTACATATATTAAATGCAATGTAAAATATACTTTATAATATATAATTACATATTATAGGTCTGATGTGTGTGTGTGTGTGTGTGTATGTATGTGTATCATAATGAAGCCATATCCTACATATCTTTGAATCTTTTATGTGACTTCACACTGCCTTTTTGGGAAAATCCGAATTCCTGACAGGCCTAGCGCCTGCTCACCTCTGCACATGCTTAAGGCCCATTCCTGCCTCATGTCCTCATCCTGTCACCACCACACTGTGCAGCAGCATGCCATGCTCATTCTACCTTAGGACCACAAGCTTTCTCTTCGTGCTCTGCTTATCTGTAGGTCACAGCTTAGATGTCATCTCCTCACTTTTACAAAACCCAGGTTCCTTCTTCGAGCTCTTCAGCCTTGTGCTTGCTTAGGCAATCATTTGTTTCCCCTGCTTTCCATTGCCCTCCGTTTGAAATAAGCGTCAATGGGTAAGGAACAAGGTAATTCTCTATTTCTCCCCATGCCTAGTTCAGCATCAGGCAAGATAAAGACTTGCTGAATGACTAAGTGGATGGGTAGACGGAAGGATGGGTGAATAGCGGGACAGATGGATGAACAGACAGACAGACAAGCAAAAGTGAGGATGGATGGATGATTGGATGGATGATGTAGAGATGGAGGGACACAGTTTGTTGTGGTAATAGATGAGTATGTGAACTGATGAATGGAAGGATGGTCAGATGGATGGATAGATGGCTTGATAGAAGGACTGAAAGGCATAGCTGGCAGAGTGAATAGATGGGTCTGTTGATGGATGTATGGATGGGTGGGTGGGTGGTTGGCTGGCTGTATGGAAGTTGGGCTAAACAGAGCTCAGCGTTATTTCTTTGGGCTGGAACTATGTAGGACCTTGGTGCTTCCAGTTTTGAACGGGCAGGAGAACATCAGATTGCTCAGTAGCTGGGCCCATTTGGGTCTGAAGGCTGCTGTGTCCAGAGGCTCTGTGACTGCCCAACCCCCACATGCAACCCTGAAAAGGGTGCATCCTTCCTGCTTGGCTGTTGACTGCCTCTGCTGTCCTTCCTTTCCCGCAGCAGGAAGTACTGTCATCCTGGTCTCTGCTGCGCTCCCCCTGCCTTCCTGTTCCTGACTCGGGAACTGACTTCTTCCTCCCAGGGCCAGCAGGTCCCTGGCCCCCAAGGCTGCAGCAGAGCAGTAGAGGCAGACGCCAAGCAGGGGTCAGGAAGGCCAGAGTGCACACCTCCACTTCCCTGTGCTGTCAGCAGTCCTGGGGGCACCATCCAGCCTTGGGTCACGGAGACCCTGGCGTCAGGCGCAAGAGACTGTGGTGCAGCCACTCCCAAGGCAAAGCTGGCATCTAGCTGAGGGTTAAACAGGTGCTACGGAAATCTTCTGGCAGATAAGTGCTGGGCGTCGGCCAGGCAAATGGGCAGCTGGCCTGGCTATCGACATCTCAGTTAGTACTCACAGCAGCCTCAGAGGGAGGGGAGGATCCTGAATCCAGTCAGTGACGAGGAATCTGAGGTAGCAGGTAGCAGTTTTAGGGTAGTCCAGATCTAGCTAAGCATAGGTCCATCCCTTCTTTGAGGCCTAAGGGCAAAGATCCTCTGGGCAGAAACTAGAGCTTTCTCTTCCTCTGAATTCCTCACCAAAAGCCTTAGAGACCCCCTCATAGGAAAGCCCATGTAGGAAGCCATGTAGTCCTGAGAAGCCAGCTTTCCCCTTATTCTTTTTTTTTCTGCTTCCTGTTCATCTATTTCGTTAGTTTCACAGTCCAGCTTATGGTCCGCAAATCCCTTTAAACCACCTACCATTTCCCCCTCCTTTCCTTTTCTGACAGGGTTTCATGTAGCCAAGACTCGTCTTAAACTCTCTATCCTCTTGCCTCAGCCTCCCAGATGCTGTGATTACAGCATCTGCCTCCATCCCAGGTAAGACACGTTTTCAAAAGCACCTTTCCAGAGGGACAGGAGGAGCACGACCAAACACAGAACCGCTGAGACCTAGTGAGGAGTCTTCGTTTACGTGGCTGTCCCTGGGCTGGGTGTGTCTCTGAGTCCTACCCAGCTGGGCCCAGAGAGACAAAGGATGCTGAGGATGAGTGTAGAAAGGGTTATGAGACAAAGAATTCTGAAGCCAAGGGAGGGGACAGGCATCAACTTGATGAATGTGCCCAGGAGATGTTCTGGGACCCCAGAAGGTAAAAAGTGTTGGTTTTCTTTGCAGGGCAGGTTGGAGGGGTTTTTGGGGAGCTTCTGCATAGGTCCTGGGATGCAGCCAAGGAAAGTTGGCATGATGGAGTGAGGTACCAACGGGCACACCTCCGACACTCCTCCTCACCCTCATCCGAACACCTCTCTGTCCTTTTTCTCTTGTCACTCTGAGCACTGGCCTGACTCCTCAGTGCCCAGCAACCTCCTTGGCCTCTAGCCTACTACTAAGCACAGAGGGACAATGTTGTTTCAGGGCCCTGTCCTTGGCTCCCATAGACCATCTGGAGCTATGGATGTCCTCAGGCTGGCCTTATTTCCTGAAAGGTTGCATGTCTCCACATTCTGGCTGAGCACATTGAGTTGGCCTGGCTTCGGGCAATGTCTTCTGACCTCCTTGTCTCCACCTGGAGAATTACTGCAGCTCTGAGGCCTGTGCAGCCTCCCTGTCTGGTAGTGAACCTTAGAGTAACGCCTGCAGTCCAGCCCTGACCCAAATCTCCAGGAGGGTTTGCGTAAGGTGAGGGTGCCAAGAGGCGGAATGTTAGCAGCTCACATCTAGGTCCTTAAGCCCAGTATGACGGTCATGGAACGTATCCGGGGTCTCTGCCCCTGAGCTGACTCGGAAAACAGGCTTGTCGTGTCCAGAGTGACATGCACTCTCTTACACGGCTATGCCCAGGAGGACAGAGACGGCCAGGCTGTCGCCTACAGACAAGCTGTGGTGGGATGTAATGGGGCATAGCTGGCTGGGCGGAGCTCAGGTTCTAGGGCATTATTCTCAGGGCTGCCCCTGTGCTCCCCCTGGCAGGGAGATGGCAGGAGTGTTCTATTCTGGAGTCCTCCTGAGCTGGCCGACACCCTTTGCCTTCTGAGCTCAAGGGTCAAGTGGCCCTCAGGCTCCCATTTCCCACCTATAGGGAGGAGTTTCCAGGGCTAGAGGGTGCTGCCCTGGGTATGCTTGGAGCTGGCTGGGTCGTCACCACAATGGCCTGGACCAGATTTCAGTTCCTCTCTCTAAGCTCCATATTGTCCCCCTGTGAGATGTGAATTCCTCCTAAGATTACTGTGAGTGATAGTCCACAAATACCGCAATACATGCCCAGAACCACTACAAGTTTAGAATAAATAGTGACTGACTCATTGCTACCATCTGCCTGCTGAGTGCGTGGCTTATGGCTTCTGTGTCTGCTAATCATTCTGTGTTGGGCTGGAACAGGCAGGGAGGAGGCTAGGGGCAGCCTTGTTTGATGGTGGTCAGGGAGGGTGTTTTTGTGAACTCATCTGCAGTTTGTCGACCTCATAGGAAGTTACTGACCCGCATGGTAACTGAAAACCAGGTAGAGGGAAGGGAGAGAGAATGATGTGGGCAATGAGGCCATATAAAAAGGCCCAGGCCCCCGCCCTGCTTACTGGATACAGACTGACTTACTTACAGCCCTGCTTACAATGGCATACCTTGGGTACTTCAGCCCTGTTTTGTGCTCCCAGACCCTCCCAACAGCTCTCCTGCATTTCTGTCCTGGTGGGACCCTCGGCCTTCAGACCCAGGCCACGTCTAACATCAGCAGAACACACAGGAACCTGGGAACACATGAGCGCCCACTCATCTGATGAATAAGAATCGAAAGCACGCACTTCCTGGGGTTGGCAAGGATGTGGAGAAGCAGCGGCTCACGCAGCAGCAATAAAAAAACGTTCACACACGCTGACCCCCAAATTCTGCTTATACCAATACATCCTGTTACAACAATAAAAGCAAATGCGCGTTAGCACTTTTTTGTGCACCAGTGCGGCAACACACTGCTCACACTCCCTATTCCCACTTATACCCTCCCCGTGCCAGTTAGGTACGGTCAATACCATTGTACAGAGGGGAAACTGAGGCACCTGCCTGAAATTTCATAGCTAGCAACAGATCACCTTTGGGGACAGGCTTATGCCAACTTTCACGGATGTCAGCATTACCTGCACTTCTGCAGTTTATGAAAGAGCACCAGCTTTTTCCCGCTATTACTGCGCATCCTCTGCTTAGGCTGGTGGTCTGATGACGGTCATTCCACCAGTTGTCAGTAACCACACATCTCCCACAGGTAACGAGTCTCCAAACCACACCTGTTCTCAGAGCTGAAATAGGCTCTGTAGACTGAGTAGGAGCTTGCTCGTCCAGGAATAGGACATCAAAGATAACGTGACAGGAACACCAGGTCCTGATCCTTCCTCTCCTTATCATGCTGGCATTGAATTTTGCACTCAGAGATCAGATGCCTTGTGGGGCTGACCTCCTCCATCCATCCTCCTGTCCACTAGGTTGTCTGAGCTAGCTCAGGGCACCAGCCCTGGACTAGCATATTCTCATTTGCCCAGTGGCCAGAGGAACACAACTCTCTTTCTTGATGAAACTGTCTTGTTCCTGCCTCCTGCTTGGGTGCAGTATGGATGCTCTTGACTTCCTGGTCACCCACACTGTCCCTCCCCAGCCCTGGAGATGCTCTCTTCCCTGTATCATCTTTGTGTGACAATCTCTTCCTCTACTCCTGTGTATTAGCCCAATGTCCCCTGATCCCACCAGGCTCCCCACACTTGTTTGAGGCTTCGTGGAAAAGCTGGTTTCTCACACCTGACAATTCCCTAGTTCAAGACTGGGGCTTTCACTTATCTTTATTGTGGCAGCCTCACTGTGTTCCTGTGAGATAATATGTACTTTTTGAATGATTAACCCATGGCTGGCTTTGGGGGACACTATATATTATATGTGCACATGAAGAGGGGAGGGAGGTGGAACCTGGTAAAGTGGAGGTGCCATGTACTGAGGTGTGCACCTCAGGCCAGAGCTAGACCTATGGGAAATATAATGCCCAGCACTGTTTGGGAGCAGGGTGGGACATCAACGTGACAATGTCTGAGGGGTCAGACACTTAGGAGTCCACCTGCCCTCTCTCCAATGCTGTCCTACATGCCCTCTCTTTGGTATCAGTGTTGTCTGGGACCAGACACCTGTCACTTTCTTGTAACCAATTCACCCATGGCATTTAGTTGCATTTAGTGAGCCATTTCACCCTCCTGGCTTTAATTTCCAGATTTCCAAAATGGGAGCAATGATGCCTACATCACAAGGGTAAGTTCTCCATACACTCTTACGTGAAGTGATTCGATGAATCATTTTATACTGAGGTGATATGTATAGCTTACTCCTAGACCCTGTGTGTGTGTGTGTGTGTGTGTGTGTGTGTGTGTGTGTGTGTGTGTGTGTGAGAGAGAGAGAGAGAGAGAGAGAGAGAGAGAGAGAGAGAGAATGTATGTGTGTGTTTGGGCACACTCATGTATACTTGGCATGTAGCTTAAAATACAGATGAACCACCACTTGGGAGAAGCTATGAAAGTTTTGAAACTGGTACTCCAGCCTCTTTCTAAGCCCGAGCTGGAATCCTGGAATCTGTACTCCTGGACACACACAGAATGGGAGTGAGCCCATTTCCCCTGGTGGACCCCTGCAGTGGAACTAATTTCTTCCTGGAGCTTCCAGCAGCCCTCCAGGAGCCTGAGTGGAGTAGGAAAGGGTCAGTATTGAGTTAGGGATGCAGTGGGTGTAGTCTGGGTGCCTGAGGGCTTAGGTGGGTGCAAGCTGGGTGCCTGTGAGACTAAGTGGTTGCAAGCTGGGACCTGTGGGACTAGGTGGGTGAAGACTGGGTGCCTCTTAGGTCAGGGTGCCCTTGGAATCCAGAAGGAAAGATCTGCTCCACTAGCAGGAGCTGGTGCTTATATTTGGGAGCTTCTGGGAGATTCAGATCTGTGTTTCAGAGATGTCCCTTGGGGAAGCACCGTGGCAAACATCTGGAAGGTGCTGGAACTCAAGAGTCAGGGATGAGGTTGGGAGTACAGGCTGTCTCTATATTCTGTGGGTGCTGAAGAAGATGGAGAGGACTCTAGCACCTGCTGAGCTCTGGGCACGGGGTGGCTTTGGTATCGCCAGCTGGTGTGCCAGTCAGTTGCCCTGGACACCTTGGGGCCAGGTCTCTGCTTAGTGGCTGGCAAGACAAGCCACTTTATCACACAATCCAGCTGGCTCAGAGGTGGCCCCTCAGCACTGCTAAATCGGGGCCACCAGCTCCTGCCTCAGGAAGAGGGAAATGCAGGCAGGATGTCCTCTCTTGTGGCCGACAAGTCCTTTCCCATGAACCCCTGCTGACCTTGCTGGCCACGTGGCAGGGGGCTCCCCCACTTGCCACCAGGACCTGCGCCTGCCTAGGCCTGGCCATCAGGGACAGGGTGGCAGCTGAGCTGAGGAGCAAGGGCAGAGGGTGTGACTGCTACTGGCACCGCCCAGCAGGGCAGGGCAGGAGCCCCGAGCCTCTGAGCTGCCTCCAGCATAGTGCCTGCACCTTCCTGCTCCCAGACGTGTCCCCGCAGTGTGACCGGAAAACTGAGATCCCAGAGGAAGCCAGTGTCTGAAAAGGACCAAAACTCAGCAGTCCCTGGCTCTGGCTGGGACATACTGGCTGCTTCTCTATCAGAGATGTCCCGATGGAGGGCAAAGAGATGAGTCTTTGGACACATCTCTCCAGAAGCTTCCCAGAAGCTGTGGGGGTGCAAGTCAGGCGTACTGGAGAGACACCTGACCGGTAGAGAAAAACACCGAACTGCTAGACACAGAGGACTTTCTTTCCTTCCTCCCCAGCGTTGCAATCAGGTTCTCCCAGTTTTCCTTTCCTTATCTGACCTGGCTACATGAACTGGCATCTTCCAGAAAGTCATCTGGATGTATCCCTCTGGAGCCCATGTTTCTCCAGGCCTTTTTCTCCTCAGACGGATGACCTTACTATTCACCCGTTTGCTCAAGCCAGCGTCCTGGAGCATCACCTCCCCTCTTCCCACTTACTAATGTCCCATTTACTTGTAGGTCTCTGACTCACCTGTGGCTGCTGGCCCCTGCCATCTCTTCTGTCACTCCCTATCTAGCAATCCCGAGCTCTGGTTAGCGTCAGCTAACGTTTGCTTCTTTTCAACTGGGCATTCCTATCTCTGGGCCTCATTTGAGAGGCTCCTCACTCTGCTCAGAATTCCCTTTCTGGGTACTCTGCAGATCCCTCCTAGAAGTCCCTAGATAAGTGGTTCTCAACCTGTGGGTCATGACCCCTTAGAGGGTCCAATGACTCTTTCACAGGGTTGCTGAAGACCATCTGCATATCAGATATTTACATTACGATTCAAAACAGTAGCAAAATTACCATTATGAAGTGGCAACGAAAATAATTTTATGGTTGGGGGTCCCCACAACATGAGGAACTGTATTAAAAGGCCACAGCATTAGGAAGGTTGAGAACCACTGCCCTAGATGGAAGTGACATTGCCTTCTTGTGCAGCCCACAGGCAACAGCTGGGTCTCTCTGAGCACTTTCAGCCCCACGCGATGGATAACCAGTGCCACATAAAAGTTCCTACTAGTCTGGCACTTGGAAAACCCCTGCAGGATGGGGTCATGCCCCTGTCCTTCCTGCCATGCTGAGCAGGTGATGTATGGCTTTGGCTGTGCAGAGCTACAGTCTTCTTCCCTGAGACACTGGGGAGTTTGTCAGACTGTCCACAATGCCATCCCAGACCTGGCTCTCATGAGGGATCAGGGTCCTTTTTGTTACACTGGTTCTGAGGGACACTTGTATTTCAGCCTCCAGAGCTCTGAGCTAGGTCCAGAAGGCCATAGACACTTGCAGACCTCACTGTCCTGGACCTGAGCCACACCTAAGAGCAGGGATATCAGAGATAGGTGGCCATGTTTGATATAGACCGTGGAAACAAAGAGCATCCTTAGGTGAAGCCAGAACAGTTGCCCAGAAGTCTCCTGGTTCCTAGCTAGCTTCCTTCTAGGCTAGTCCTGAGATGATGTTTCTTGATGCTGCCACTTGCTCTTTCTACAGGGACGCTGCTGGGATCAGACTTAAGGGACTGGATCAGGACACTAAGCATCCAAGTCCAGCCCAAGTCCAAGAAGCCCCTCTGTGTCTACCTGTCTGCCCACAAAGCATGAAGAAACGTTAGTGCTGAGTGGGGAAAGGAGGGCTCAGGCTACAGCTTGAGGACTTCAAGGCACAGCTAAGACAAAAGCACAAGTCTCCTGCCTTCGGGGACTTCATTTTAGGGTTCTCAGGCTTCACACAGGTCTCCCACTCTTGCTTGCCTGTCATTAGGGGATTTTCTTTCTGTTCTCTACCACTGAGCTGTATACCCTGCTCTCTGCACTTGGGAGTTCATGTTCCTGCAGTAGAATCCTCCACCAGGCTGGGAGCTCCTGGGTCCTCTCCGACCCAGCAGAGGGTGGAACTAGGCATAGGGCTGAGGGAAGCTTGATCTGTATTTCCACTGGCAGCCCTCTCCCTACACTCCCATCCATTCTAGGACATCCTATTGAGCCATCTCCTTCCCTTCACAGCCCACGTGGTCAGAGTCATGGGTGCTTACTTCACCCCCGCCCCCCAATTCCTACTGGCCTCAGTTGGTCCTCACATCCTTACAAAGTTAAGACACCCCTCTCCTTTCAGTCCTCTTACCCCAGGATTCCAGCAGTGGGGAGGGAAGAACTGGCACAGCTTTACATTCCTGCCAACCTAACCTCCTAGATACCTTACTTGGCTAAATGTGGGAGGTCTCCCGGGCACAGGGAAGTCTCATTCCTCACCCATGTTGCCCAGCCAGAGCCCCATTTACCTCTCCCACACACTCAGTCACTTCACAAACACATCCTGAACATAGGTGAAAAGCCTGGTTCAGGGTTGGGTGGAGGGGAGCAAGAAACAGCCAAAGGGCCAGCCATCCTTCATTGTCTATACACAGGCTCACTCACATCTCCTTCGGCTTGCCTCTCCTTTGGCTTGCCTCTCCGATGGGACAGAGTGGGAACTGAGAGCAAGGCTCCGATAGCAAAACTGGCATTGGTTAGTTCCCATCCTGCCCCACGCCTGAGAACCTTGGGAGGTTACACGTTTTCCCCACATATAAGAGATCTCACACTATGTGGGGGTAACGATGAAACATGCAAAGTCAATTTCTATAGCATCAAACATACAGGTTTCTCTCTCCAAGGCCTCTCAGCACTCCTCCATCAAGCATCAGGAGCTCTGTGATGATCCAGCCACCCTGGATTTCCAGGGACAGAGGATGCTGGGCGGATGCCCCCTCATCTCATGCCTTATCCCCAGTGCTTCCTTCCTGGCCCCTCCTCGCAACGACTCTGCCACTCTTCAGCACCGCAGAACCAAGCTCTCAGCGCAAACTTGAACCTGCCCAACTCTCCCACTTTGCAGCCTCCTTTCCTTTCTGATCCGGAGATCCCCTCAAATCCCAGGCCTTTCACAGCGACTTGGATCCGTCTGGAGTTGCAGACTCAAGAATTCGCCTTAGTTTTCAACCTGCACCTCGGATCACCTAGGATGGCGCTAGTGTTGGGTGCTTGGAGCTGGGTGCGGGGTAGGGTGTCTCGAGTCCTCAATCTCAGCCCGGGAGAAGGCAGACGCCCGTCGGGAGCGCCCTCTGGGGGACCTCGGGGGACCGACCTCCAGCGCAGACGCAAGGCGTCGGGAAGTGCGCACCCAAGTGCGGGGTCGGGCGGGGATCGATGGGGAAATGATTCACACTAGAGGATCGGGACCCAGAGGCGGTGCGCCCGGGACTCCCTGGGGAGCGAGTAAGGACCCGAAGGAGCCAAGCTAAGGATGCAGTTCACCCCGGACCGTAGATCGAAGACTGGGATTTGTTCACAGCCCCGCCACCCTGTCGGTGACCCGGCTGCAGTCCCGGCCCGTTCTTTCCTGCTCCCCGCGGTCCCGGCTCCCTGCCCCCAGATTCCCCTTGGCTCTCCGGGCTCCAGCGAGCGTCCGCACACTCAGGCTCCTAAGCTGCCCGTCCCTCCTCCCGCCCCGTCGGTGCGGTCTCACCACTGGTCCCTGGAACGCGGCGGCCACCGGGCGATTAAACGAGGCCAGGGCTTGGGTTGCGGCCAGGGCGCTCACCGTGGAGGAGTCCGAGGCAGAGCCACAGGCGTAGGCTCAGTGCGGCGCCCGGCTGCATCTCCGGCCCCTGGGCGCGGGTGGGACCTGCGCGGCCGCAGCTCTGGGCTGGGAGTGAGAGCGCGCGCCGAGGCGCCGACGGGGCGCGACCGGGCAGCGATCCGGGGGCGGGGCTGAGGCGGCCCGGGGCGGGGCTTGGGGGGGGGAGGAGGGTCACGGTAGCCTCAGCCCGCCCCTCGCCCCTCTCAGTCCCTTCCAGTCCGTCCCGGTAGAATCCAGGGCCCTGGTAAAGAGAGAGCCCGCTTTGCGCAGCCTGAGCCAAGGTAGTTCCAAAGTAGCCGCCACCAAGTACCCCTTCGAGGGACCCTGAGGGCGGGCCAGGCGCGCAGGTGACTGCACTGTTCTCTGTGCGCGTTGTGGCGCCGGGCAGTGGACAAAACCGGGCAGTGGTGTTTTCCTGCATTTTCTTTCCATCAATGGGCAAAGTGGCAACGAATATAAGGTGAAAACAGCTGCATGTTAAGTTTTTGCGAGCATCCTGCAGAAATCTCTCACTCTTTCTATAGCGTGAACGGAGCCCGGCACCTTAGGGTAACTGCCTCCCCACGCCCTCCGACCCTGGAGGGACTGACTTTCGCTTTAGCTTCCCCACCAAATGCTTTTGCTCTGAGCTCATTCATAAGTCTTTTTTATCAGGTGACACCTCACTTTCTGTTTTGGCAAACGCTCTCGCACAGACTTCCTTTCTCTTTGTGGCTCTTTTGCTAGAATTTTCCTATTTCAAAATAAATTCGAATGACAATGACGATTCCGACTTCTCCTGTTTTTATTTAATTTGTTCACATTGTTCCCACGCTCCCCACCTCCTAGTCCCCGCTATCCTTGCCAAAAATCAAGGCCAGACTGATGATGATGACCGTTATAAAGTCTCCCACTCTTAAGCACAAGCAATTGTTTTTTGCTGAATAGGAATGAAATTGCTACGCATATAAGTCTTCAACGTGGGCAGACAGCACTGACTAGTTTTTCGTTTTATTTAGCTTGTACTAGAATTCCATTATGGTATTAACTGGCTTTTCCCTAACTGCCAACAAAGCTGAATATATTTTTAAAAACTGGCCATTTGGGTTTCAAGTCTTTTGCTCTAGCTCTGGTCGTTTTCCTTATCGATCTGTAGGGAGGTTTGTTGGTTTGTTTTGTTTTTTAATAAATTCGGTGGTCCTTGGTCAGTTATGTTTGCTATGGCAGTGTAACAATTTACCTCAAAATGTGAGGCATGAAGTAGCAACTCTTGGGGTTTTTGCTTTTGTTTTGATTTTGGAGACAGGGTTTCTTCGTGTAGCCCTGGCTGGCCTGGAACTAGTTTTGTAGACCAGGGTAGCCTTAAACTCAGAGATCCACCTGTTTCTGCTTCCTGAGTGCTGGTATGAAAGCAAGGCATATGTCACCACACCCAGCTTCGAAATGGCAACTTTTATCTCATTTCTGTTTGGAGAAGCCAGGAGCCTTCCAAAGGCATTTTTGTGACTCTTGATTGGGTTGTCAGCAATCTGAAGGTACTGGTTGGGGAGTCTTCAGGGGTCGGCTGAACCTGTTAGCTGGTACACTCACCCATGGCCTCTCCTGTGTGACAGTCTCATACAGAGTGGTGGCTTCTCCAAAGAGAGCTGTGAAGTGGTCCCGAGGGAACAGAGCCTGAGCAAAGGGCATTCTCCCTACCTCTTGACAGGGCAAAGCAAGAAGTGTGGGGTGGGAGAGACTGTGGACGCCATCTCTGGAAAACACACTTGGCCACTGAGGTCACAAATGCCCTTCTCCCATTCAATGTCTTAGTTTCACTCTTTCTGAGACAGAATCTCACTCTGTTGCCTATGCTGTCCTCAAACTCTTGGGCTCTAACGATCCTTCTGTCTCAACCTCCTGACGCATGCCACGGCTCCAGCCCACTCTCTTAATAGTATCTCAGGACTCTGGAGACAACGGTGGTGTTCCTTTAACGCAGCATTCTTATGCGCTGAATCACTTTCCTTTGGGCTAGTGTCATTTTTTTTTTCATTCAAAGAAATATTTTTCTGTCTCAATATCACAAAGAAATTTACTACCTTCGTCAATGACACCAATGTCATTGTTTTCTTTTACATGTAGACCCAGGCGCAGGTAGTGGCTATGAAGTAGAAAAGGGTCGTTTAACTTCTTTTTCTCCATAATTGTTTGTGAAGAGATAATTTTTTGCTGCATTGCTTTCTATTTCTACCTTGGTTGAAAACAGAGCATCTGTTTGGAATGGACTGTTTCTGGGCTTTGTCTCACTGTCCAGTGTTGTACGGATCCACCATGGCTCAACCTTTGCTTCACATCCAGAAATATAAACCCTCCTAACTTACTCTTCAGAAGTGACTGCGATTCTCTCCAAGTTACATCTCTGTTCACATTTCAGGCTCATTTCTGTCAGTTTCTAGACACTTTTGATATCCTAGGATGCTGATTTAAATAATTAGTCTATCGCCAATTTCGGAAAGCCGACTTCTTTCCAACCCACAGGCATTGAGTGTTGCTCCATTTTAAGGTTTATCTGTCAGTCACCTTTCATAGTTTCGTGTGTCAAGCTCTTGAATCCTGTTAGACTTATTCACAGATAGTTGAAATTCTTGTGCATTGCACAGATAAACATATGTGGACATTTCATTTTCCCATTATTTGCTGCTTTTATATGAAAATGTTTGCTGTTTTTAAAAGTGGTTTGTTTCCAGGATAGTGATACTTTAGAGCCCACTGAATATTTAGACACAGAAATATGATTGATCAGAAATATGATTTGTAAATGTTACCTGTACTTTTTCTTGCCATTCTCTTAAGAGTTTCTGTCTTTGCCAGGGCTGGAGAGATGGCTCAGCACCTGCTACTCTTGCAGAGGACCTGGACTCAATTCCCAGCATCCACATGCAACTCCCAACCACCTACTCCAGCTCCAGGAGATTTGCTTTGTCTTCTGACCTCCATGGCACTGCATGCATGTGATGCATGTATATGCATACATACATATAACCAAATCACTCATACACATTAAATGAAAATAAATAAATCTCAACCTTTTTAGACCTTTATTTTTATTTTATATATATGAGTGTTTTGCCTCCACGTATGCCTGTGTACCACCTGCATGTAGTGCCAAAGAAGGCCAAGGGTTAGATTCCCCTGGGACTGGAGTTACAGATGGTTGTGAGCTGCCAGGGCTCTGAGAATTGAATCTAGAAGAACAACCTGTGCCCTTAACCACTGATTCATCTCTTTAGTCCCAAAGATAAATAAATTAAAAAAGTAATGTATTTGGTAAAGCAGAAGTTTTTGGCTTTGATGAAGTTCAGTTCACTGATTTGTTATGTTAGAGATCGTAATTTCACACAGGTTACATCTCCTTGATCCAGGTAGTGCCCTTAGACAGAAAGCTGAGATATTTATAGGTCTTACTTGATTTGCTACCCAACAGCATCTGCTCAGTTATTTCATCCACTTTCTACTGGTTTGTCATTCTGTCGTGAATCTGTAAACGTTTCTCACTCAGCCATACGTCACTTAATGACAGGAGGGTGTTCCAAGCAGCATGTGGCCAAGTGATTTTTGCTGCTCAGGTGTCATAGCATATACCTACACAAACCTCACATCTAGGATCTAGGGTCTAGAAGGATGTATATGAGGTACCATCTATTTCTCCTTTGGTAGTGATACCAAAACAACAAAAGATTAATCAAGCACAAGAAACTCATGCAAGAATATAGTGGTAGTTATTCTTTTTTTTAATGGTTTAACAAATTATAATTTCTTTTAAATAACCCACAGACACCCATGACGCTTCCAAATTTACAGAGCAAAATGCACTTGAGAACTTGGTAGAAAAGGATTCGCAGTCGCTCCTTCCAGGAGCTGGACCCCACGGGCTGGGTCAGTTCACCTCCAGCACCTCCGTCTCCGGAAGGCCGAATTTGGTCTTGTGATTGTCAAAGAGCTTCACCAGGGCCTCCATGTACATGGCATGGTACATGTCGATGTCCTTCTGGGTTGGGTACTCCAGCTTGGGGACGGTGATGGGCTCACCCACAACAGTGGTGATGGGCTTGGAGTAGGGCACCAGTCCCCAGGTGTCAGAGGAGAAGAGGCCTCGGCCATGGAAGATGCACGGGGCGAAACCAATATACTTCTGGAACTTCTTCTGGACCCAGCGGCCCCAGGAGCCTTCCTCAAAGATCACCTGTTTGTACACCTCATTCTCTCCAAAGGAATAGGTGGGAACCAGATCGGCTCCATGACGCAGGGCCAGTTTCACAAAGCCTTTGCGGTTCCGCAGGGTGACTGCGTTCTTGCCAGGCATGGAACTCAGGGACTCGGCTGCACCTCCCACCACGATGATGATAGCATTGCCACTCCCGTTCTTTGAAAGCAAGTAGTCTATGGTGTCTTGGTTGACAGGGCAGATGCCTCCAGACATCAAGTACTCCCGAAGCACGGGCATCCGGAAGTTACCAGCCAACGTGGCCAAATAGGGCCTTATGCCAGGAAACTTCTTGCTAACTTCAGTAGCCTCCGTGCTGAAGTTGCAGAAGGCACCCAGGCCCATGATGCCATGGGGATGGTACCCAAAGATATAGTTCCTGGTGGTCAGCAGGTTGTGTGTCTTCACCAGCTGGATGGGAAAGTAGTCTCGGAAATAGCGCCACACGGCCCAGTTTCGTACCCACTGCGATCTCCTGCCACCTTTCTTGGGTGTGTTCCAGTCAAATGCTAGCCAGGTGAAGTAGAGCACAGCTAACAGCCAGCAGTCAGTGCAGAAGGTGTACATGAGAATTACACTGCAGGCCACTCCTAGCACCAGGAAGGACAGGACCCACTGTAGGACTGAGATGACCTGTAGCTGCTTTTCCACCTTGGACCCCATCGCCCAGACCCCTGGGCTACACAAGATCATTGCAGAAACAGATCCAGGTGATGGTGGCTCACACCTTTAATCCCAGTACTAGGGAGTCACATGCCTTTAATCCCAGCACTAGGGAGAATATAAAATGGGAGGAGAGAGAGGCTCTGGCTGTTTCAGTCTGCTGAGTCTGCTTAGTCTGTGGTTGCCCAGTCTTTGTAGTGGTAAGATTTCTCTAGTGGTTTGGCTGCTTTGTTTTTCTGGTTTTCAGGTTGAACCCCAATATCTGTCTCTGGGATTTTATTATTCGTACTACACAAGAAATATGAGATTATGTAGCTGTTGCTGGCTTAACATGGCCCATTCACTGTTTCAGGGTAAATGCCTTTACAGGTTGTCTTAGTTAGGGTTACTACGGCTGTGATGAAACACCGTGACCAAAGCAACTTGGGGAGGAAAAAGTTTATCCAACTTACACTTCCATATCACAGTTCTTCATCAAAGGAAGTCAGAATAGGAACTCAAGCAGGGCAGGAACCTGGAGGTGGGAGCTGATGCAGAGGCCATGGAGGGGAGCTATTTACTGACTTGCTTTCCATGGCTTGCTTGGTTTGCTTTCTTATAGCACCCAGGACCACCAGCCCAGGGATAGCACCACTTACAATGGGCTGGGCCATTCCATCAACCCCTAATTTAAAAAATGCATTATAGTCAGAAATTATGGAAGCATTTTTTTTTCAAATGAGGTCCTCTCCTTTTGGATAACTCTAGCTTGTGTGTCGAGTTGACATGAGACTAACCGACACACAGGTGTGGGGTGACTAATCTTGATAGCCAACATGTCATAGCTGGGAAGAAGGATCCTCAAGTGAAGAACTGTCTCCATTGGCCTGGCCTGTTAGCATGTCTACAGGAGTACTTTCTTTGTTTTTAACTAATGTAGGAGGACCCAGGACACTGTGAATAGTGCTGTTCCTAGGTATATGGGACTGGACTGCATAAGAAAGCCGAACAAGCCAGGGAAGCAGGCTCATTCCTTTGTGTTTTCTGCTTCCAGTTCCTGCCTTCACTTCCTGGCTTGACGTCCCTGGGTGGTGGACTGTGACTGTAGAACGAAATGAATCCTGTCCTCCCAAAGCTGCTTGTGGTCATGATGCTTGTTACAGTAACAGAGACGAGAATTCAGAAATAGAAGGGACACACTGCAGCCATGAGACACTAGCAGCCCTTTGTCATCCCTATTGCACATCATGTACTTCACAGAACTGTGACTGTTACACCTCTGAGTTTGTGACTGTGTGGTAGATTTCTTTCCCTTGGGTCTGTGTGGGGATTTTCTAATTTTGTCGGTATAAGCTTTTTTTTTTTTTTTTTTGTGACAGGGTTTCTCTGTGGCTTTGGAGCCTGTCCTGGAACTAGCTCTTGTAGATCAGGCTGGTCTCAAACTCACAGAGATCTGCCTGCCTCTGCCTCCCAAGTGCTGGGATTAAAGGCGTGCGCCACCGACTAAGCAATTGCTTTTGAATGTCCTAGTCTTTAACGACTGGCTTCAAAGGAAGGAAAATTAAGAACATGAAGGAGGAAAACTGTCACCTTCCTTTAAACACCGTAGAAGTTGATTCAGCAAGGATGTGGGGTTTGCAACAGTGGAAGGAGAAGCGAATATGGCTGCTGCTTCTCCATTTGCATCTCTGATTAGATACAGGTTTCAGCAGTCTGATCAAACATTCTTCATATTTGTGCTCCCTTGGCTCTGAGAACTATCGGTATGTTGCTACTCCCGGAACATGTGCAAAGATGCCCACCTCACAGCTGAGCTAGGAACTGAAATGGTCCATGATTTGCTATTCAAGTCTTCCATTAGATGTTGCCTTCTATAGACTACAGTCAGCCAAAGTAGTGACATGAGCTAAGCTCTGCCAGCATAGTCATCTCATCAGGGATACAGATTTCTGGTGCTTTTCTATTATCCATAAACTTTTGGACAAGATTTCCAAGGTCCTTAACTTGGGGAAGAAATAGCCTCTTCAGCCGGGTGGTGGTGGCGCACACCTTTAATCCCAGCACTCGGGAGGCAGAGGCAGGCAGATCTCTGTGGGTTCAAGACCAGCCTGGTCTACAGAGCTAGTTCCAGGACAGGCTCCAAAGCCACAGAGAAACCCTGTCTCAAAAAATAAAAAAAAAAAACAAAAAAAAAACAAAAACCAAAACAAAACAAAAAAGGAATAGCCTCTTCAGTAAGTGGGATTGGTGCCAAGGAACAGTCACGAGCAGTTAAGTTGGGCCTTTATCTCATAAGATCCACAAATATTAATTAAAATGTGTCAATCAGCTTTCTTTAAAGAAACAGAACTGATAAAAATGAATATATGGTGTATACTTATATATAAATAGAGTATATATTACTTATATTAGAAGGGATTAGAAGGGATGTTGTTCTCTTCTGTTCATGTGGTAGATTTCAAAGAAGGCCACTAACACTCCTTACTTTTCATGGCCACTCACTGATATGGTGATTTTTTTCTTTGATGGCGAGTTGGGCTGCTGACTGACTTTAGCTGAGTCAGCTCAGCAAAAGTAGAACAAAGAAGACTTTTCCTTGGCACTCTTGTGACTCAGCAGTCAACACGAGATATACATGCCTATGGCAGTGTGTTGGAAGTTTTGGAAGGGGAGGTGGATCTCCAAGAAGAAATCAACTAGCCAAGAATTTCAGATTAAATGTTTTAGAACACAGAAAAAAGTAAATATCCTAAATGCTAAAAACATTTTGACTGGAGCTTGCTAGGGGTGCTAGATGGTTCTGGTTTGAACTCTGGGAAGGCCGGCCTAGGAAGAGCCAGACCACAGAGTTTATAAAATGAAGCCGCAAGAGAATAGGGAAAGAGGCAGCTACTACCTAAGATTCTGCTCCCTCCAGCCCCAAGGAAAGCTGTGCATAACATTGAGGCAGGAACTCAACAGGAGTCAGATGAGGCCTGCATTCTCAAAGATAGTTCCCAGAGCTCAGGCCCTGGTTCATGAAGAGACAGAGCAGGAGTAGCCATGGGAGGGTACCTCAAGGTGTGGAGGCAGCACTTTACCTCTGAGGGAGCTGCCAGGAATAATGTGGGTCCTGCAGAAAAGACTGCAGAATCAGCTAGCCTATGGAATGGACTCAGATACTCAGAGTGACAGGCCCAAAGCAGCTCCCCAAGGAGGGCTCTACTCAGTACAAGCTAGGGAGGCTGAGGAGAAGTCCCTGGACCAGTGCCCACAGTATTCCAGCAGATGTGGCTTGGAGGAGCCACAGTCACCATGGGAAGCTTCAGCAGAGCATAGCTCCAATCAGCCAGTTACATACCAGTGGTCAAAAACAGAGGAGAGCTCGGGCTGTGGGGTACGACTGAGGTTGAGGGAGGAACTTGGTGTAGCCTTTACAACATTCACATATGATGGAAGGGGGGTGGTGGGCGTTTGGAAGACCAAGCACTCACCAAAGGGAGTCAGGGTCAGTCAAGCAGAACTGGATTTAATCTATAAATGGCTGGACAGTCTATAGATTGTTGGCTCACATAGTCTCACAAATGGGGGAATGGTTTCTGGCTGTAATTTCGTTCAGTTATGGATAGAAACGTGTAATTCTGGGCTTGTGAGTTATAGTGTATGACTAGCAAAACCTCCACATTGTTGTGTGTGAGAGCTCTGAAACAGGATTTGACTGAATAGTTTAATAAAGCCACTGCCAAGGTTAGTCCCCTTTGGCAATTTGACAAACAAGGATTACCTAGATTAGGTTGGCCAGTGAGCGCGTCTGTTAGGGATTATCTTGATTGCCTTATCTGATGTGGGAAGACCCAGCCTGGACGTGAGCAGCACCATTTCCTGGCTCAGGGGATGTTTGGACCGTGTAAGAGTAGAGAAAGAGTAGAGAAAGCTAGCTGAGTAACAAACACACCAAGTAACAGGGAGTACTCATTTCTCTCTGCTCCTGACTGTGGAGGTGACTAGCTGCTGTAGGTTCCTGCTGCCTTGACTTCCTGTTGTGATGAACTTTAACCTACAATTTAAGCTGAATAAAGACTTTCTTCCTTATGTTGCGTTTTATCAGGGCATTGTATGACGGAAAGGGAGCTAGAACAGCCACTCACAGTGGGATGCCAGAGGGCCAGGGAGTGGGATGTGATTAGACTCTTACGTACTGATGACATGAAATAGCCATGAAAGAAAGCAAGCAGCAGAAGGAAATGCTCAGTGTAACTTGTTTTAGCTGAGGGGGGAAAAAGAGGCATCTTTTAGTGTGTTTTCTATTATTAAAACAAACACAAAAACTAAGGTTGGATAACTTCTAAAGACGAGAAGTTTATTTGCCTAGCAAATCCAGAGTGTTGGTAAGGGGTTTCTTTTTTCTTTTCTTTTTCAAAGCAGGGTTTCATTGTTTAGCTCTTGCTGTCCCAGAACTCTCTTTGTAGACCAGGCTGGCCTTGAACTCACAGAGAGCTGCCTGTCTCTGCCTCCCAAGTGCTGGGACTAAAGGTGAGCACCACCACTGTCTGGTCGTAAGGGGTTTCTTGCTGTGTCATACATAGCATGGCACAGGGCACCATCATGTGACAAGACAGAGTAAGTGTGCTGGTTTGTGTATACACAGTCTCGCGTAGCCAAGGATGACCTTGAATTTAGGATCCTTTCACCTCACCTCTTGAGTGCTGGGATTTCAGGCAGAGATAACCATACTGGTTTCTGTAATGCTGGAATGGTGTCCAGGAACTGATCTATAACCCCAGCCACCCCCACCCCCATACAGAAAAGTTTGCAGGACACATTCAAACTATAGCTAGAGGAAAGGAGGAGGGGCAGTAGGCAGACAGGCAGGCAGGAACTGTTTCCCCAAAGGAGGGATAAAGCCCCTTTCACGTGGAGCTCTGTCACCCAACCTCCTGATCCTCTTACCCGGCCACTTACCTGCTCATTCTCATTTATTATTCATTTTATGAGGGCATAACTGTTGTCTTGCTGGCACTGAAACTGTCCCACATGAAGATGGTGCTGCCTCTTTAAGTATCTAAAAGGAGGTTGGGAAATGGGACTTGATTCCTTCCACCTGGCTCTGAGAGAGACAGGTTTAAGAACGATGCCTCAAAATTTCAAAGTGGTTATATTTTATTTGAAGTAATATACTTCTGAAGAGTACATACATATGTCAGAGAAGCCATCAAGACTAGTTTCTCT
The DNA here is from genome assembly GCA_004026605.1 of Ondatra zibethicus. NCBI lineage: Eukaryota > Metazoa > Chordata > Mammalia > Rodentia > Cricetidae > Ondatra > Ondatra zibethicus. Next base: position 30,093 of record PVIU01015745.1, read on the forward strand.
CTCTCTCTCTCTCTCTCTCTCTCTCTCTCTCTCTCTCTCTCTCTATGTGGACAAAGTAGGAAGAGAGAGTTTTATATATGTGTGTGTACTCTTTTTTCTTTTTGAGACAGGGTCTTGCTATGTAGCCCAGGTTGGCATGAAACTCCCTATATAGTCTGATTTGGCCTCGGACTCAGAGAAATCCTCCTGCCTCAGCTTCCCAAATGCTGGGATCACAAACACGCTGTCACGTCTGGCTATGTGTCTGTTCTTGGTGTCCATACATTTATGGCTGTGTCTGCTACCTCACAGACTCTCAGATGCCAATTGCTCCTTGTATCTCTCGGCTCCAGCCTCCAGTGAAGAACCTCAGTGATGAGAACTTTAAAACAGGATATGCACAGAAACCACATGTGAGGGCTGAGACGCTGGTGTGTAATGGCCTGGTTCGTAAGACACTAATGACGGCAACTGTCTGTTGACCGGCTACCTGGTGCCACCATGTGGCCATATTTTGTCATGTGGCACCATGTACCTTAGATGGGTCATCTTTAAAATTACTCTTCCAGTTTATTTTTCAAAAAATTGGAGTGATTCACGTTATCTTTCCAAGCTGCACTTAGCGAGGCTTTAGTAACGGTATTTAGCATCCACACTTTGTCCTCTTGAGGCCGCGAGAGTGGAACTGACCAATCAGCAGGAAAGCTATTCAGACACCTGTGACGCTGGCAGACCCACCTCTTCCTTTCCTCCCACCTGTGTTGAGATGCCAGCAAGCCCTCTAAATTAACATGAACAAAGCTCCTATGAACTCACAGAGACTAGAGCAGCGTGCACAGGGCCTGCACGGGTATGTGCTAGGTCTTCTGAGCTTATATTATGACTTCCAGTTTAGTGTTTTTATGTGGTTTTTGAGCATGTGAACAAGTGGGTCTTTGACTCCTGCACCCTCTCTTGGGCTCTTCTTCTGTTGGTCTGTTCTTGTCTGACTGTAATGTGATATTTTTTGTTTTATTAGGTTATGTTCTTAAAATAATGAATGAACTGGGCGGTGGTGGCACACACCTTTAACCACAACACTTGGGAGGCAGAGGCAGGTGGATCTCTGTGAGTTCGAGGCCAACCTAGACTAGAGAGTAAGTTCCAGAACAGCTAGGGCTACACACAGAGAAACCCTGTCTCAAAAAACAAAACAAACAAAAGAATGAATGGTTCGAGAGAGGAGAGCACTCCTCCCTGGAGCTCCAGCAAATATTCCCCTGAACCGGACGCTCAGACTTCCCCTGACTACTTTGGGTTTCTGATGCCCTTAAGGCAACAAGTTAAGAAAGAAATAACAGTGTTAGGAGGGGTGATTGACTCAGATTACCAAGGGAAAAGCTACTTCTCTATAGTGGAGGTAAAGAAGATTATGTCTGGGATGTAGGCGATTCTTTAGGGTGACTCTTGGTGTTGCCATGCCCTGTGATTAAAGTCAACGGGAAATTACAATAACAATTCAGGCATTAATTGTTTTATTTGCGGTCGGAAGACAAAACTTTAAATCTGGGTCACACCTTTTCATGACAATCTATATAAATGGCATGAAAGAAAGAGGTTGTTACTTTTTGCCTACTTGGCCTCATTCCTGCTCCCAAGTTCATATATCTTGCTGATTGAGGCATTCCTTCACTGGCATTAGAGCCTGCTTCTTTGGGATTTCAATGTATACTGAAGACCAGCTGAGACAGTGAGCCTTGTGGACTGAATAGCTATTGTATTCTTGGACTTTTTGTCTGGAGACAGCCATTGTTGGACTAGCTGGACTACAGCCTGTAAACCACTCTAAGAAATTCATATATGTATATGTATATATATATATATATGGATTTTAATTTTAAATTATGGGTATATACATATATATGGATATATATATATCTCCTATTAGTTTTGTTCCTCTAGAGAACCCTGACTAATACAGATAGGAAGGGATTATGATAAAAAATGATGAAGCTATTACTGGAGTTTTAGAAATAGCGTCTTGACTTAGGAAGTCCCAAGGGATTAGGCTGATCACTCCATTCAAATATGTTAAAGAGGCAAGAGACAAGTCAACAAAAAGCAGAGAAAGGAGATTTAATCTGTGTGGCACACTAGGAAGAGAAACAGATGAAGCCCGTCTGCAGGGCACAGGCAGAAGCTTTAGGTTTCCACGGAGGAAGAGTTGGGGGCAGGGAGGTGTGCAGTTCTGGCTGGAGTGCTGTCGGGCTGATCATTATCTCAGGTCTGGTTCTGCAAGGTGATCCAAAGAAATCTTTATTGTTTGAGGGGACAAGCTGATTCCTAGGAGATGTCTGCTCCTGCTTAGAGGATGTTCTCTTGACGGGGTGATCTGTCTGTGGGCTTCTGCTACTCTCCAAGGGGCCTGAAGGTTTAAGACAATGACATTTGGGAGTTTGGTACAGGACCCTGTAAAAGCTGATAGGAAGATAATTCAGTTGCTCTTATCTTTATTTTTGCCTCCAGCCATAAAGGGAGATGAGGTTCGTCAGACATCCTTGGCATTTAGACAGACATTCCTTGAGTTATTAACATGCTTATGTGCAGGGTCAGCAGGTGGCTGACCCCAAGTAAAGGAGACATGCAAAATAAGATAGATGCCAGGCTTTCATTCATCCCGCTTTGGTTACTCTGTGAGCCCAAGTGAAGAATCAATGCCTTTAAAAGGCATTTTTATTTAGCCATGTGTGGTGATGCATACCTTTAATCCCAGAAATGGGATGACAGAGGCAGGTAGGTCTCTGGGAATTCAAGACCAGTCTTGTCTATATATAGTGAGTTCCAGGACAACAGACAGCTACATAACAGACTCTCCTCTGTTTTTTTCTTGTTTTCAAGACAGGGTTTCTCTGTGTAACAGTCTTAGCTGCCCTGGAACTAGCTCTTGTAGAAAAGGCTGGCCTTGTTGTGTCAATATTTTAAAAATAAAAAACTCAATTTTAAGTATAAAGTCATGGTAAATAAAGTATTAACTTAAACTTTTTTTTTTTTTGGCCTTTTGAGACAGAGTTTCTCAGTAGCTTTGGAGCCAGTCCTGGAACTTGCTCTGTAGATCAGGCTGGTCTTGAACTCCTGCCTCTGTCTCCTAAGTGCTGGGATTAGAGGTGTGTGCCACTGCCACCTGGCTAAATACTTATTTTTAAAGTTACCTATATAGTACTCTGTGATTTATCATAAATTTTGTCAAATGTGTAGATGCTTGTACCAGCTGCAATAATCACCATACATGAAGATCTTCTCAGCTCCCCCAGCTTCCTTCATGCTATAGTTTGTATTCAGTCCCTACTCCAGTTTTAAACTGTAGTGGCATTTCAATTGTATTTTAATAAATAAAGACTGCCTGAAGATCTGAGAGTAAAACAGCCCCACTGGTCAGCCTTACAGACCAGATAGTGGTAACACACACCTTTAATCCCAGTATCCACAATGACATGCACTTTTAATCCCAGTAGCCACAACGACACACACCTTTAATCCCAGTAGCCACACTAGTTGACATAGAAACCAGGCAGTGCACGCCTTTAATCCCAGCCCTAGAGAGGATTATAAAATGGGAGGAAACAGCTCTCAACCCATAGTCTGTTTCTGAGATTCCTGGAGACAGGATCACCATTTCAGACTGAGGTCGAGGTAAGAGCCAGTGCTTGACTGCTTTGGTTTTCAGATTTTCAGGTTGAACCCCAATTTCTCTTATTTTTATTAATCATGCTTCACTGAGCCCTAGGAATCACTGATTTTTTTTCTCCACCTTGGGAACTCACCTCTCTAAAAGAATATCATACATATGGGATCATGAGGCAAGCACATAGTTTTGTGGATGTGGTTCATTGACCTAGCACAAAGATTTCTGAGATTCATCTGAACTATCGTATCTACCAATGACCAGATTTTGATGTAGAAATTGTTTAACTTTAAACTTTGAAATGATAGAAGTCTTTTTGAACATTTCATGAATGTACGGTCTTCTGACTGTTGGTTGAAGGGAGGGTGTGGCAGCATCCATTCAGGCCTGTTTCTTCCGGTGTTCTCTCACTTCTACTGGATGCCTGGAGCCTGCTCCAGCCTTGCTAACTCGCTCTAGGTTTCCTCTGTCTCATAGGATCTGGACGGCACCTGTGAACTCTGGTTCTGAGCCCACCCTATTACTGGAGTGGGGTTGGGTGAGGATACTGCCGCCTCCAGGGGGCGCTTCTGAGCTCGGAGTCCAGCAGCCTCATAGTTCTCTCTGGCTGGGGCACCTCTGTGTTGCATGGTTCCAATAGTGGGGGGCGGGGCTGTCTACCGGCTTCCAGACAAGAGAGCAGATCGTCCTAGGGTCACTTTTATCAGCAGTAGGGGGTCCTGGTGCGCGCTCTTCCCTCGTGGGGCCTTTGCTCGTGCCCTTTCTTCGCTCACACGTTCCAGTACCGCGTCATAGGCGACACACCCGACAGTGCGTGCCTTACTGTCGGCTCCTTTGGCAGCTAGGGAAGCTCCTTTGAACCGTTGACTCCCTTTGAAGGCGTCGATAGTGCAGAGCTGTCCGGATGGGTGGTTACCTGGGGCGGGCTCGCCCTCACTGTCCGTTCCTGCAGAAGAGGCCCTCGCCGCCGGTCCACAGTGTTTCCCGGTCTCTCCAGGCTAATTCCATGGACCGGTGCCTGAACATGGCTGACAGCCTACCTTTTGAAGATGATGAGGCTTTAGCCGATTCCCAGGAGCACCCTGGGCGCGTGGTGGTTGTCCACACACAGCGATATTTAGTGGAGAAGGTTTGGGACTTACTCATTGGAGTCTTTTCCTTAATCTTCTTGTGTGGTCAGCACAACTCAGTGCCGACGCTGTCGGATTCCAGGATGTCCCGAGGTTCAGTGATCCTGAAAGTGGTCTCTACTAAGGGCAGAGCCATACTCTGTTTTGTTCTGGGGCAGCCGATCCTGAATTTATGGTCTTTTTTCACTGGCTACCTCTCGACTCAATTTAGTGCTCTCCAAGTGAGCAACAAAAACAAAAGAGTGCGACAAAAGAAAAAGAAAAACCCCAGTACCTTGAAAAAAGGTGGAGAAGGATTTACCAAGCAGGAGAAAGGCTCCCCAGTCATAAAGAGGCCTTCTGATCAGGAAAAGGATTCTGATGATGGTGTGAATGCTCAATCTGCATTTAGACGCCTGATTGTCAATGACGTACTCTCTTCTTTTATACCCAGGCCGGGTCCTTTAGGTATGGATATCTGTTCCAAGAATTCAGCAAAGAGCTGTATTAAAGAATCCCAGATCGCCTTCAAGAGCTCATACAAACGGAATGCCATCGCCAGCTCCTACAGTTCCACCCTAGCACAATGGCCACCAGAGAGAGTTCCTACACGGGCTACCGGACATGCTGCCCCTGGTACTGCTTCAGGTGCTACCGCAGGAGCTGCTACACAACCTACCCGAGGTGCCGCCCCCGGTTCTGTTTTGCGTGCTACCTCAGGTGCTATCCGAGGTGCAGCCTCAGATGCTGCTGCAGGTGACACCCACGGTGCTGTCCCTGGTGCTGCTTCAGGGGATGCCCCAGATGCTGCTGCAGGTGCTAGCCGAGGTGCTCCTCCAGATGCTGCTGCAGGTGCTTCCCGAGGTGCTGTCCCTGGTGCTGTTTCAGGGACTGCGGCAGCAGCTGCTGCACAACCTACTGGAAAGGCTGCCCCAGGGGCTGCCCCAGATGCTGATGTACAGACTACCCGAGCTGCTTCAGGTGCTGCTGCAGATGCTGCTTCAGGGGCTGCCACAGATGCTGACCTAGATACTGTCTCAGATGCTGCACCATGCACTCTGCCATTTCCCAGCCAAGACTCATCCCAGTCAACGGAGGCTGCAAAGAAAGGCGATGAGAAAGACGGTGCACCTTCAGGTATTTCGAAAAAAAAGGAAAAGAGGGAAAAGAGAAAAAAAGAAAAGAAGGAAAAAAAGAAAGCCAAACAAGCAGCTGAGGCAGCTGCCGCAGCTACCGCAGCTGCCGCAGCTGCCACAGATGCGACTCAAGACAAGCAAGGCAAGCAAGGCAAGCAAGGCAAGCAAGGCAATCCAAAGAAGGGCCTCTCCACATCTGATATTCCAAAGCCTGTGAGGCGCAAGATCCCTTTGTTCCCACCTCATAGAAGAGACATCCCACTGGTTCTGCCCCCACCTCCAGAACTATGTTTCCGAATCACTGTAGAAGACTTTGACTTAGAGAAGAAAACTGCCATGCAGTGGATCAACAAGGCCTTGAAGGGTAAGTGGAAGGCTGCATGGTCAGCAACACCACACAGCTTTCCTGGCTTCTGCTGTGCCTTGCTGCAGGGACCTCCCCCCAGCACCTCTCCTTCTGATCCCATAGATTTCCTGACACATAGAGGGTCTGTCTCCTAAGTACTCGTCTGCTTGGCCTTCGTTAATTGTTTAGTCTAGCTTTGTTCTTGGGGCAGTCCAGGACTCACCAAGCCTATGGGAACTATGGTGGACTCAGATTGCTAACTCTGTCCAGAGACACAGTGTTTTAGTCTTACCCACTTTGTGCTAGAAGTCAGAGCTGGGTGCTTAGAGGATGTTGGTCTAACCCAGTGGATCCTGGAACATACAAGGGACACTGGGTTGATTTTCCTCTAGGTGAGAACCATCAGGGTGGCTACTGCTGATGGAGTTGACAGTTTCTGCCCCCTCCCTTGCTTATTTACACAACACACACACACACACACACACACACACACACACACACACTGCTTAGTGTGAAAAATGAGTTGTCTGTCTTCACAGAGTCCACATACACAAACCAAGGTGGTCTCGAGCAGTGGTTCTCAACCTTCCCAATGGCGCAACCATTTAATACAGTTTCTCATGCTGTGGTGACCCAAAACCATAAAATTATTTTTGTTGCTACTTCATACTGTAATTTTGCTACTGTTATGAATCGTAATGTAAATATCTGGTATTTCTGATGGTCTTAGGCGACCCCTGTGACTCCCAAAGGGGTCACGACCTACAGGTTTGAGAACCTCTGACCTAGATTAATCACTTCATATGACTTCTATTATATCAAACACTTTTGTAGTTATCAACCCCCTTCATTTTTCTTCACATACTTACTCTTATTTACGCCTTTTACAGGTGATGGAACCAAGGCCCGCTGTAATTAAATGACCTGAGGATGACCACATGTCACCGGATACATAATACTGGTCTCCAAGCAACCAGTTTCTGTACTCTATCTGTGTAGTTTAATATCACATTCTATTTAGAGCCATTTTGATACTTAAATAAAACTGTTACCCAGGATGTTTGCTGTAGCATTCAATTTGTACTTGTGTGTGTGGTACATGTTATCTCATAATATGATTATGGGTCCCTTCTGTTGGTCACAGCTATGATGTCCACATCCCCTTGGAAGCAAGCCTCCCTAACTTCCCTCGCCCATCCCGAGGATGGTCATTTGTTGCTGAGGGTTCTGACTCAGGATATTCTTTGACTCTTCATTCCTCAGGACACTGCAGTGGTACCAAATTCAAGTCAGAGCCTTGGAGAAGGTTACTTTTTCTTCTTGGAACCACCCTGTCCTATTTTATTTTATTTTATTTTTTACTTCTGTTGCTGTGATAAAATACTATGTCCAAAAAAGTAATATAAGGGAGAAAGGGCTTATTGGCATAGAATTCCAGGTTACAGTCCATTACTGAAGGAAACTCAAGGCTGGAACTTGAAGCAACTGGTTGCTTTCCCAGTCAAGGGCAGGGCGAATAAATGCATGCATGCTTGCTGTGTTCAGTTCCATCCCTACACTTAAACCACTCAAGACCCAAACCCTGGGAGTGGTACCACCTGTAATGGATGAGTCTTCCCATCTTAATCAAGATAATTAAGACAAATTCCCCATAGACCTAACCACAGACCAACCATATCTAGACAGATTGAGATGATTCTAGGTTGTGTCAAGTTCACAATTAAGACTAAACATATACTCTGTCTCTAACCACCAAAGCAGCTATCTATGTGTTCTTAGCAAGACGAACCACTTTTGAGTGGCACCATGAGCTCTCATCTCTGGTTTCCAGGTTCTCAGCAATGTGAGATGAATATGCAAATCCCACACACGGCTTACAGAGGGGATTGCTCAGTGCCTTCCTTCCAGGGCAGGTGAGGTCAGCATGCCTAGGTGTTTTCGATGACCCTCTGGAAAGGACCCTCTGCCTCACCTGTCAGGTGTAAGGGAGCTCCTGGGGATGCAGCCTGGCTTCCAATTGCTTTAGTGGGTTTGCTACTGCAAAGGTCATAAGGGACAGAGGCCAGTCTCCTCCCTGGGTTCCCGAAGCCAGCTAGTAGCTGACCATCCATTTCTGGCTTGCTCTCTCTCTCTCTCTCTCTCTCTCTCTGTCTCTCTCTCTCTCTCTCTTTCTCCTTCACTCAGATGTTCGCTGATGGCTCATGTTCTGCTGCCCTGAGCTGGGAGAGAAGCTACTGGAGGTTGTGTGGGTGCTAACACCCATGGGTCTCTGTTGGGGTTCCCCCTGCATCTTTAGCCTGAGGCTTACCAAACTCTCAATTTGTGTGGAGCCTGAATCATCCAGTGGCTCTCCCAGTCTGCTTCCTCTTTCTGCTGTCCCCAGGTCTCTTCCACCTCTGCTTTCCCATCTAGCCTGTCTTCTCCAGGGGACAGATGACTGAGCCTTTTAGGCTCCTGGCCCAGGGAACCCCTGACAGGAAGCTGACAAGGTGAGGAAGAAAGACCTGGACACAGTTTTTGACAAAGCATAGGCGCTCACACAGTTTTATCTATAAAAGAACAGGGCTAGTTAACTTGTCTGGCTATGAAGACTCACTTTGACCAACCTCTTTCTCCCCACCCTTTGAGCCAGGGTCTCTCTGCCTTAGCCCTGGCTATCCTGGAACTCACAGAGATCCCCCTGCCTCTGCCTCCCAAGGACTAGGATTAAAGTGTTACCACACCTGGCTCTGACCAATCTCTCGGTTCCAGTCCACTAAGTCTTGACCTTGGTCTAGGAACACTTAAAAAAAGCTGAATGATTTTCAACTTCTGGAAGCCACGTTCCTAAGATGACCCGATTCGTCTTCATGCCTTCCTGAGAAAATTCTAGCTGTCCAAAGAGTCTACTCTTGGTGGCAGCCAGTATTTGAGAATGAGCTTTGGTCTCCCAGTCTCTGAGCACATGAACCCAACTTTGGCTTTTGCCAACCAAGTGACCTGGTGCCATTTGCAGGAGCTCTTTGTATTGTCCCTTCCCTGTCTCTAGGGAGGTTCCCTCAAGCTTCCATTTAATACTAATTCTCCTTTGAAACTTGAAGCCCTTCCTTTTACTGTGGCTCCATGGCAGGAATCAAAGTTTTCTTCAGTCTCCCCAGACTCCTTGAGTGAACCAGGGACTTTGTTAGGACTATATGCCTAGTGAGTAGCAGACTTGGGATTCGATCCTGTACCTGCCTGACCAACTCTATGCCGCTCCTTCCTCTAGTCGAACTCTCTAAACTAAGCCCTGTGAGTCCACCCACAGGCACTGACCATTTGCTCAGGGCAACAGTGACAAGCTAGTGAGCCAACAAAGCCACATTTGCTGTTGCTGCTTTTGTACAATGCTCTTTTCCTACCATGTTTGCCTAGGCTTTGTTTGACCATCCCTCATACTCTCCATCGGTACCTGTAAAAAGTAATACAATTTAGTATGATACTACTATTATTAATGGAAGTTTTATGGGAATGGAAAAACTGAGCCCACTTACCTTTCCCCTCTCATAGTTCCTCCTATTATTATTGTCATTATCATCATAATCATCATCACTCGTGGTGCTGAGAATTGAACCCAGGGCCTTTCACATACTAGCCCAGAGCTGTTGAGCGAGTGCTCTCCCACTGAGCTATATTCCCAGCTCATTCTATAATCAACACCTTGCATTGCCTTGGTTCATGTTACAAGTAAGGAGTCAGTATTGATTGTTGCAGCACTATCAACCAAAGCCCTCATTTATATATTAGAGTGTATTTGAGGGCTGTATTTTATACGAGGATTGGTTTTAGCCTACTTTAGACTATTTCACTGCTTTGAAAATATTGCTTGTTCTCTGTCTCTTCAATCCTCTCTTGAGCCCCAGACTCCCACTCCACTCTGGCAACCACTGAATTTTGTACTGACTTCTCAGTTCATACAAAATGAGGTCGATTTAGATTCATAGAGTATGCAGCCTTTTCAGGTTGATTTATTTCCTCCTTCTTTAAACATTATTTTTATTTATGTGTCCGGGTGAATATTTTCCATGTGGAAAAATGCCTGAGGAGCCCAGAAGAGGGTGCTGGATCCCTTGGAGCCTGAATGACCCACAGTTGTGAGCCACCCAACATGGGTGCTGAGAGCCAAACTTGGGCCCTATGGAAGACTCCACATACCAAAGCTGTAGGTTTCTAAGCAAGCCAGTTCTGTTTGGCTGTTGTTGGATTTAAAGTATTACCAGGTAGGCTTAATCCTAAATTAGAAACACATAGGGAGTCAAGCAATAAAGGTCTTTCCCTGTTATTTTCATTTATGGTCTGCAAACATCTTTTCGTCTTTTATCAGAGCATGTGCTGCAGTACTGGAAGTCCTAGACAGAGCAGTAAGCAGGAAAAGGGCACAGCCCCAAAGCATTAAATGAATATGTAGAACTGTCTCTTGTTGCTTGTGGTATGTTCTCAAAGGTAGAAAACCATAGAGATTACACAGACAGACAGACAGACAGACAGACACACACACATGCATGCACACACAAAGAACAAAATAAGAACTTCTGGGCTTCATAAGCAAATTTAACAAAGGTCTAAAATATAAAATCAGCACATAAAAACCGCTGTTTTGTTATAACACTGGAAAAATTAAAATTAATAAAGCACTTATATTTATAGTAATATCAAAAAGAAAAAATTAGTTAGGAATAATACTGGTCAAGGAGGTGAAAGGTTTGTACACTGAAAGATAAAAATATCTCTGAGAGGAACTAAATAATGAGATTAAAGAAACTCTTAGTAGCACACATATGATAAAAATTAATTCAGTAAGAAATAAAAAGCCAGAAAAATATGTAATAGCTGAAGAGATTGAATCAGTAATTGAAAAACTCTCCAAAAAACAGATGTGCAGGCCCAGATGTCTTTGCTGGTGGTTTCTACCAAGTATTTAAAGAAGAATTGCAACAAAAAGCAATACTAACGAATTTGCCTGACACTAACAACAATATATCATTAAAATTATAGACCATTATTTCTTACGAACATATGCAAGAATCTTCAGCATAATGGCAAAATGAATCCAATAGCACACTAAGAGGATTATAAACCACAGCCAAGTGGTATTTATTACAGGAATGCATGCGCTATTCAATATATAAAAATCAAAGCAACGTAGCACAGTAACAGAACAAAGGGGAAACCCACATGGCCATTCCAGTTGACGGAGAAAATACGTTTAAAGGAATCCAATATAATTTCTTGCCAAAACACTTAGAAAACTAGGAATAGAAGAAAATTTCCCCAACATGATAAAAGACATTTCATCAACCTTACAAAAAAAGAAAACAGTAGAGAAAAAGATAAACATCTACAGCCATAGACTCCATTGGTAGAAGACCATACATTTCTCTCAGGACAAAGAATGGCTGCTTTCACCTCTGAAATATTGCACTGAAAGTTCTAGCCAGCGAAGTTAGCAAGAGTAACTAAAGGTCTACAAAATGGACAAGAAGAGAAAGATTGTATCTATTAGCATGGAACATGATCCTGTATTTAAATAATCCTAAATAATCTACAAACTGTGGCTAACACACCAGGGAAGTTTCAAGATACAAGACCAACTCGTACAAAGCTGAGTGTGTGCTTATACAACCGTGATGAGCGATCTAAGAAGGAGATTAAGAAGACTAGTTCATGTACAAAAGTATCCACAAGAATAAAACACTTGGAAATCGATTTAATGAAACAGTGCTGAAAAAGTGGAGACGCACAGACAAAGAGAGGCGAGACTTGTGTGCTGCGCTGAAGCCGCAGCACCGAGGCGATCACTTGCTAGGTAAACCGGAAGAGACCTCACTCAAGACTGGAAGGCTATGTGCTGAAAGATGGCCGCACTGTCCACACTGACACCCGCTTTCAAGATGGCTGTACTTTCCACACTGATACAGTTTCAACGCCATTCCTGTCTGCATCTCAGCTAACCACACCTTTAAGCTCTGGCCCATGTGTGATATTCTTTCTAATATCATGATTAAATTGAATATGAACTATACAAGTACTAACTCTAAAGTTTTCAATGAAATCTATTAACCCCCTTGGAAATAACAGTTGTGTATCTGACCGTGAACCCACCAGGCTTCAGTGGGTAATTCCAAACCTGGTCACGCAGACCATCAAGGTTAGCGTCAGTGGGTCACACAACAAAACAAAACAAGACATGAAGGTGGGCTGGTTAGTCAGTTCATTTGGGTTAAAGCACTTGTCTCCAAGCTTGACAACCTGAAGTGGATCCCTGGGATCCACATTATGGAAGCGGAGAACGGAGCCTTGCAAGTTATCTTCTGACCCCCACATATGTGCCACTCCACATATGCACTTCAGTCCCCACAAACAAATACATGTAAGTAATAAAGAGTTAAGCACCAACAAACAATGTTATAACTACAAAAATACATGAATACAGAAAAGGGACTAGCTAGTAAGGCGAGAGGGGACCACAAGGGTGTGTGTGGGAGATAATAGTTTGAAGCACGAGCAAACAGAAGAACATGTAACTGAAACTGTCAAAGGACTAATTTGATCAATAAAAAAGAAAGAGCAGTTTGTTATTTACTTCTTTGGAGTTACCATGTTTAAGCATTTTATTGCGCTTTTCAGTAAATGATTTTAGCCACAATATTTATTGAAAAATTAAAACTTCAAGCTTTTTTTGTTTGTTTTTTTTTTCAAGACAGAGTTTCTGTGTGTAGCCTTGGCTGTCCTGGAGTTCTCTTTGTAGACCAGGCTGGCCTCAAGCTTACAGAGATCCGCCTGCCTCTGCCTCTGCCTCCTGAGTGCTGGGATTAAAGGTGTGCGCTACCACATTGGCCAAAACTTCAAACATTTTATGTGTCTCAAAAGTAACTTGCAATGAAAACAATAATCCAAATCTTCCTCTCCCTCTCTCTCCTCTCTCTGTATGATGTATGTGCTCCTACATACATGTTCACACATGTAGGCAGGTAGGTCTAACATACTGCAGTGAGGACCACAACCTAAGAATACTAAAGCAACACTAACAGGACTTAATGGGTTTAAAAAAGTGAGGAAGACACAAGTTGGGTGGGTTTAGGAGAATATGGAGAAGGGGTAAATATCAAAATATAGTGTCTAAAATTTTCAAAGAACTAATAAAATATTTAAAAAACTGTCTAATTTGCAAACCTTCAGAAGGATAGCAATTATGGACGTAGGGGCATCACAACTTAACTTAGAGTGAAAAGCAGTGAAAAAGGATGCATTTAAGGTTGAACTGCCCAAGGAATATTAGGGGAAAACCATGCGGAGCCATAGCGTTTACTCCAAAAGTATTAAGTAATTCTTACATTAAAACCTTTAGAGGCGTCTAACCGAGATAAAACTGAGTTTTAACACAAGCTTCCTTTGTGTTTTGGTGGTGTTTACTGGGGAATGGAGGAGAGGTGACTGGTGGACCGGCCAATGACCTTCTCTGTGTTTTTCCTAGTTACAATGTGTTGATTCAGTCAGAAATCATCGCTGCAATATTACTATCAATTATAAAATCAAACAACTCCGCAAGCTAGTGGCCCCTGGAAGCCTGCTGTCTGTTCTTTTGGGTTCGTTCTTCCCCAGCGTCCCAACCATGTGGAGTGTCGTATTCTTTCTTCACTTGAATTAACATGTTAGGGGACAGTCAGACATCTATTCACCCAGACATTCTGGAAGTTCAGAGGAAGTTCAGCTACTTGAGTATTTCCTCTGGTGCCCATCGCTTCTCCCCAGGCACGCCCACTTTGCTAAGCTAATTGGTCACTTTGGGGCACATCTTTCCTAGGGAACTTCAGAGAAACTGGAAGTTACTTGTTATTTCAGTGTTAATAAGCAGGGTTCCTGTGGGTTTCCCATAATTCCCTGGGACCAAGTTTAAAAGTTGTCTGCTATGGTGAGCTAAATCTCTGGGACAGGCAGCAGGACTTTCCAGCCTGAGTTCGGTCAGTGTATTCCGGGCTCATCAGCACAGGAAGAACTCTGTGGACCCAGAAGTGACTTAGCAAATAAAAACCAAGGCCAAAGATCAGCAAAAATGTAGCTAGTGACCAACAGGCTCAAATAGGACCGAGTCCACTCATTCTCGGTTCATTTAGCCTCTCTAGGCATAGCTACAGCTCAGCACGCAGTCTGGGCTTTCATCTCACGTGCAACAAAATTCCGCCTCTCTTCACAAGGGGGCGCTAGTTCCAACAGTCACTGCTTTTGTTTTCTCAAGTGCAAGAACTCCAAGTAATACCTTATCTCATATAGTCCTAAAACCTCCACTTCTGATGGTCTGTGAATAAAATAAAAATTAATTCAGAAAACATTATATATAATATCATATACTAACATATATTCCTACAACAGCCATCCTCTTCACTCTGCAATGGGCCATGAGGATACTGTGTGTACTGGCTTAAGTTACATAATTCTCTTTTAACTCAGCCAGAGTAATTGTTTTTTTACCCTACCTGGTGAGAGGAGCCAAACTTCTGTCTCCTGAAGGTCACAGTGATGCTGTTTGTTGGATTGTCTTAGTCTTCCAATAGCTTGAACATCAAGCATGGAATAATCATCCTTTACTTGGATACTAATTTTAATTCCCCACCAATAGTATGCAAAGATTACTCTTGTACTTTCATTTCTTGGTGGTGGTAAAACATTCTGACAAAAAGCATCCTCGTGGAGAAGGGATTTGGTATGCTGCTCCAGGTTACAGTCCATCAATGCAGGGAACCCACAACGGCAGGAACCAGAGACAACCGATCACGTCACCTCTACAGTTTGGAGCAGACAGAGCGGAGCGTACATGAGCTTGCTGTTTCTACCCTCAGACAGTCCAGGACCTAGACCCAGGGAATGATGATATGCCCACAGTGAGCTGTCTTCTCTCTTCCATTAATCAAAATAAAGCTTCCCTGACATGCTCACTGGACTAGACCATTCTTCATGGAGACTCTTTCTCTTCCTAGGTGGTCCCAGTCGATGTCAAGTCGACAGTGGAAGCTGCCGCTAGTTCCTCTCCTCATCCCCACCAGCACCTGTAATCACATACCTTTTCCATAACACACAGTCTTACTAGAGTGAGGTGAGATCTCATGGTGGGTTTGGCATATAATTCCCTGACAGTTAGTGATGGCTGATCATTTTTTTCATTTATTTGTAGGTCATTTGTATTTTTTTCCAGAAATTTCTATTCAGGTCTGTTGGTCATTTTTAATTGGGTTATTTGTTTTTTTTTGCTGGCAAACTTTTGGAGCTTATGTTATATTCTGTATATCAGCTTTTAATCCAATGTATAATTTCAATTATTCTATCTCATTGCACAGATTATCTTTTTACCATGTTGGTTGTTTCCTTTGCTGTGCAGGCTGTTGTTTTTATTCAACATAATCTCATTTGTCTTCTTTTGGATATGCTTGTGCTTTTGGGGCCATGTCGATTACCATGTCCTGAAGTGTTTTTCCTGTTTTCTTCCAGTAGCTTTATTCTTTAGGGTGGCCTATTTAAGTCTTTAATGCACATTGAATTGATTTTTTTGGTAACTTGTGAGAGTTAGGATCTATTTTCATTTTTCTGTATGTGGATATCTAGCTTTTCCCAGCATGCACATGGTACCACTGTCAACAGTCACCCAGATGTAGAACTGTGGGTTTACTTCTTGGATGTCTACTTTGTTTTACTGGTACATGTTCTGCTTTTATGCCAATGCCATGCTGCTTTGATTATTACAGCTTTGTAATGTATTTTGAAGTCCAATAGTATAATATCCTCTGTTTTTGTTCTTGCTCAAGCTGTTTTTGGGATTCAGGGGCTTTGTCATTCCACACAGATTTTAGCATAGTTTCCTCTAACTATGCAAATAATATTTTAAAGTATTTATTTTGACATTTAAAAAGTAATATTCTTATTTTTTGAGGTTGTAATTACATCATTTTCTCTTTCCATTTCCTTCCTCCAAATGCTCCCATTACATCTTCTTTTATATTCTTTCTTTCTCTCTCTTTCTCTCTCTCTCTACCTCTCTCTCTTTCTGTTTTTTTAAGACTTCTTATTTATTTATTTATGATTTGCAAAGCATTTTATTTTACTTTTTAAATTTTTTTATTGTGAAATTTTTTTTATTAATTTTTTTTTTTATTTTTCTCTGCTCCCCTCCCTGCTACTCCCCTCCCTCCCTCAACCCTCCCCCAAGGTTCCCATGCTCCCAAATTATTCAGGAGATCTTGTCTTTTTATACTTTCTACTTCTCACATAGATTATATCTATGTAGGTCTCTCTTAGTGTCCGTATTGTTGTCTAAATTCTCTGGGGTTGTGGTTTGTAAGATGGTTTTCTTTGTCTTATGTTTAAAAACCACCTATGAGTGAGTACATGTGATAATTGTCTTTCTGTGTCTGGGTTACCTCACTCAAAATAATGCTTTCTAGTTCCGTCCATTTTCCTGCAAAATTTAGGCTGTTATTATTTTTTTCTGCTATGTAGTACTCCATTGTGTAAATGTAACACATTTTTTTTATCCATTCTTCGATCGAGGGGCATTTAGGTTGTTTCCAGTTTCTGGCTATGACAAATAAAGCTGCTATGAACATAGTTGAGCATATGTCCTTGTGGCACGATTGAACATCTTTTGGGTATATACCCAAAAGTGGTATTACTGGGTCTTGAGGAAGGTCGTTTCCTAATTTTCTGAGAAATCACCACACTGACATCCATAGGGGTTGTACCAGCTTGCATTCCCACCAGCAATGCAGAAGTGTTCCCTTTTCTCCACAGCCTCTCCAGCATAAGCTGTCATCAGTGTTTTTGATCTTGGCCATTCTTACAGGTGTAAGATGGAATCTCAGAGTTGTTTTGATTTGCATTTCTCTGATGACTAAGGATGTTGAACATTTCCTT
>PVIU01015746.1:0-47266 GCA_004026605.1 Ondatra zibethicus
AAGCTGGTTGGGCGAGGATCCCGGTCCCAAAAGCAGGCCTACTGAGGGTTGCCAGCTCCTCTCTGCTCGGCTCCGTGGGACAAAGGAGGCCCCCTAGCAGGGGACTCGCCCTTCCCCCAAGGCCTCAGCCCGGGTGGGCCGAGCTCAGGTGCAGCCGGGACAGGGTCCAGATGAATCCGCGGAAGCTAGTTGGGCGAGGATCCCGGTCCCAAAAGCAGGCCTACTGAGGGTTGCCAGCTCCTCTCTGCTCAGCTCCGTGGGACAAAGGACCATATTTTCTTTTTGGACAGCTGTTTATCATGGGAAAAATACCTGATGTTGAGTTTGTCGATGTGTAGTATAAAACGAACTTTAATCATGATATGACTTAGAATATATTATGAAGTATAATTACACTTATTTAATTTTTTAATTCCTACATGAATAACACATTTTTATTTAGTTAAAATAATATTTTGATAGCATATATTGTTTATAATCACCTAGTCTTATAAAACATTACTATAGAATTCCCATAGCACTCCAGTAGTCTGCCAGTCTATTCCCTAAAACCTGTGATTTTAAAAATTGAGAATAATATCAGATACAATCCTACGAATAAAGGCTGAGGATACTGACTATCAGAGACAGTGTGTAATTCTATATGAATCAGAAATTCTGACCATTGGTAGTATGAGTGCATAATTATATTTTTGAATTATACTACTTAAAAATTAATATAGATACACTCCTTATGCCAAGGATGATATGTGTTAAACACTAAAACTAAGTAAGTTTTATTTCTGCCTGATCTCAAAATTTTACCTCTTAGAATTTTTTGACTTATTTGTTTGCATTTTCCTGTGGGAATTGAAATCACGTCTTTGAACATTCTTTGTGGGCGATCTGGCACTGAGTTTTACGTCCAGACCAGTTAATGATACTTTTATTTTCATCATTTTATTTCTTTTTGTTCGACAGTCCATCTCAATCTGTTTCTGTCAGTTGCTAGATGAAATGTCCCTGAAGACAACCGGGCTAGGCACCATCTGCCTGCAGGACATTACCAGTTAAGGTCACATATGTGCTACTGTTAAGAGTCTTAGATGGAAGTGGTCTCATATATGGATAATACTCACTCATAAATGGCTTTTGGACATAAAGCAAAGAAAACCAGGCTACAATCCACAATCCCAGAGAACCTAGACAAGAATGAGGAGACTGTAGGAGGAGGCCACTACTTAGTTCCTGGCTGCTCAATCCTGAAATAACTACACAGAGATTGTATCCATTAAATCACTGCTGGGCACATTAGCTCTAGCTTCTTATTAGCTCACTCCTACATCTTAATTTAACCCATTTCTATTAATCTATATATGACCACAAGGTCAAGGCCTACCAGCAAAGTTCCATTATTTCTGATTCTGGTGAAGGCTCCATAGTAGCCTCTCCAACTCCGCCTTCTTCCTCCAAACACTTTGTTTAGTTTTCCCTGCCTACCTAAATTCTGTCCTATCAACAGTCCCAAAGCAGTTTCTTTATTCATTAATAGTAATCACAGAATACAGAGGGAAATCCCACATCAGAGGACCCTCAGAGTTACATACATGAATCTAAACTACATGAGAAGTAGAAAAAGACAAGTTCTCCTGAATAAATTCATTTTATGGGTACCTTGGGAAAGGGTAGAGGGGAGGGGAGAGGAAGGGAGGGAAACAGACAAAATGTATAGCTCAATAAAAATCAATAAAAAAAGTTACAAACAAACACACAAGTTTTAGATGGGGTCATTCTTTTATATTCCTGGAGATTCCCTTGTGCAAAAATTTTACGTGATCCCAAAGTGCCCCAATTTCCAAAAAGTCTCTTTCAGCACTTTCTCCTCTGTTTCCAACCAACCAGTGCACTCTTGCTCCCATCCCCACCTGCCTCCAGTGCCCTGACAAAATCTCTTCTGTTTCCTCTTTCCAGGGAGTTCCACACATCCTTCCATGAACCCTCATTACCTAGTCTTTTTGGTCTGTGGGATGCAATATAGTTATCGTTTATCTTACAGCTAAAATTCTCATATGAGTAAGTGAGTACATACCCTGTTTGACATTCTCAGTCTGGGTTAACTTACTCAGGAAGATTTTTTTTTCCATTTCCGTCCATTTGCTTTCAAATATCCTGGTGTTCTTGTTTTTAACAGATGAGTCATACTCCCTTCTGTAAATGTACTACATTTTCCTTATCTATGCCTCACTTAAGGGACATCTAGGTTGTTTATTGGTTGTAGCTATTACAAATAAAGCTGCCACTATGAACTTAATTGAGCATAATAATATAATTTCAAAAGTGATATAAAGTTATGGAGGCCGTGGTTCCACAATTACATGAAATGTAAAAATACATATGATATAAAGGACTTTTAAGAAATAAAAGTACAAAATTTAGACAAAAAAGCCATCTTAGCAATGATTTCTATTGCTGTGATGAATCATCATAACACAGAAGCAAGTTAGGGAGAAAAGTGTTTATTTTGCCTTTAGTTCCCCAGAATAGTTCCTCTTCAAAGCAGTGAGGACAGATACTCAAGCAGGGCAGGAAACTGGCGATATGATCTGATTCAGAATTCACAGAGGAGTCCTAATTATGGACAAGCTCCTCATGGCTACTCAGTCAGCATTCTTATAGAACCCAGGGCCAGCAGGCTAGAAATAATACCAACACAAGGACTGAACCCTCCCATAAATCTTTAATTAAGAAAATGCCCTACAGTCTTCCCTACATCATAATCCATAATCTTTTAGTGCCATTTTCTTAAATGAGGTTTTCTCTTCTCAAGTGACTTTAGTTTGGGTGAATTTGCTACAAAACTATTCCGTTCAAAATGTGGTTAGAGATGCAGTTAAATACCCATAAAATATGATCCAGAAAAAATAATAAACAAAACACTCAAATATGAGTTATCACAATATATTTCATGGAAATGTCTGGAGCAGAGAAAATGCACAGATGACAAGACAGTAATAATAACTGGACATGTAGACATAGATAGTAGCATGACTTATTGGTATTAAGTATATTTTATTTTAATAGATCTTTAAGGCGATAATTATGAAAACTAATTTGAACATATGTTCTTCAACATAAAACCGGATACACTGAACCTGATAGAAGAGTGAGAGAGTAATAGCCTTGAATGCATTGGCAGAGGAGAAAACATCCTGAGTTGAACACCAGTAGTACAGACACTAAGTTCAATAATTCATGAGTGAAACCTCATGAAACTGAAAACCTTCTGTAAGAAAAGCATACTGTCAACAGGACAAAATGGTAGCCTACAAAATGGAAAAAAAATCTTCACAATCACACATGAGAGAGTACTGATCTCTAAAAATATAATTAGAAATAGTTTTAATTGTTTTACAGATCTTTGAGACAACTTCTAGCAAAATTTGGAAAGACCTATCAACCTCCAACTGGCACTAGACTTTTAATTAGGCAACTCTTTCCTTCTTGGGTAAATGCAATTCCTTATGTAAAGCAACTCCAATTAAAGCTTTATATCAATAAATATACTAAACCTATAAAATAGGCTTTTGAAATATTTTTTCAAATGTTCTATTACATCCTTGACCATTTCGTTGCCCTAACCACCTATTATTTTTCCCATGTAAACATTCCCACCCCATAATTTTGTTTTTCCTCTTCATATCATGTGTGTTCTTCTGTTTGCTCTTCCTTAGCTTCTTTCCTCCTCCTCCTAGGAACAGTCAATATTTCCTTCTTAGTTTCTAAAAAAGTGTTGAGATAAGTTTACTCTGTTTGTTGTATGTAAAATCAAGGATTACATTTTGTACATCCTGTAATAGATGTATTTTATTGTCTAACAAAGAAATTTAAGGAACAGAGAAAGCTCCTTCTACACCGGCTTACAGCTTTCTGTGCTGCTGTCATGAATGAGAGAAGATACTTTTTTTCAAATGAAAAATAGGATATTTATGACCATTTCTGCATAGTATATAAAAAGTTGTTTGCTCATCTGTCATCTATGACCATTATAAGCAAAAAATAAATGTTGATCATATTTTATAGACTTGAGAAAGTATCCATAATGCATAAAATTCTGAATAAATATTTTATATGGGATAGATTAATATAGATAAATATTCATTAGTGAATATTAAAAGTAAATATTTTAGATATCTTTTAAAAACAGACCTAGCATCATAATTTTCTCTGGGATGTGGAAATACAACAGATTATTTTCTGTTTACAAAGAATACTTTTAAAATGTTGAACTGATATTTATAACAGAAGAATGTGGAAGTAATATACAATATCAGATTCTAATAAACTGCATAGAAATAAAAATGTTATATTTGTGAGCAAATTAATTGCTTTGTAAAGTAATTGCATATTAATACATGTAGTACAGTAAAAATTTTAAAAAATATTGTAAAAGAGGCACAAGCTACCAATTAATAAGAATAGTAGCCAATATTTAAAAAATGCAGACTATAAAAAGTATTATATGTTTATATTGTATCTAGTAAATATAAGTTACCATAACTGTTGCATGTTATGATGGTATTTTTCTGTCATACAAAAAGTTTGATACATTGTGGATTACTGGCAATGTTACAATATCAAATAAATATTTAAAAAATTAACAATAATTTAGTAGCATACATTAATTCTACTAATCAAGTCTACTGTCATATATTTCTTTGGAGAAATATATTAAAGGTAAAATCTGATACTCAAATCTACCAATGCTTTAATTCAGGAGTATTAAAAACATTATTTATACCTCTTAAAATATAACCAAAATTATTGTGAATATAGGATGAGCATGTAGGGAATAAAACATAATGCTGTCTAAATTTAAAGCAATGATGAAAGACAGAGTTGGCAGTTTTCAAATAAATTTATTTGGTATTGTGGATTGATTTCTTTTATGTCTAAAATGTTTAGATTATGCAATAATTAAATATATTACTATATATAGATAATTGAATTTAACAATTTTATATGTATTAACATAGATATATTATAAATTTATGAATTATGCTTAATATAATATAAAAACAGTTATAAATTAATATAAACAATATAAATGATTTTAATTAAATTATCTTGTTCTTGAAAGTATGTATATGTAATTGGATGGCGAAATATTAAATGTAAGTATTTAATGTTATAAAGAAATGGTCAATTTATTTCTTAAGTATTTGATTTAATTACATATATTATATAACATTTAGACATTATCATAATATTGAAGGGAGATTTTCAATTTTAATTATAATAAAAATAATAACTTTGGGCTTATTTTGTAGGTTACACTTTTTTTTTTTTCCTGTCGATTGTATTTTAATAAAACACTAATTGGCCAGTAGCCAGGCAGGAAGTATAGGCAGGGTGACCAGGCAGGAAGTACAGGTGGGGCAATGAGAATTCTGGGAAGAAGGAAGCACATTCTGCAGCCTGACCCCGCCTCAGAAGAAGCAAGATGTGACTGCCTCAGCGAAAAAGGTACCAAACCACCTGGCTAACATAGACAAGAATTGTGGGCTATTGTAATTTATAAGAATTAATTAATTAGAAGACTGAGCTAATGGGCCAATCAGTTTATAACTAATGTGGACATCTGTGTGATTCTTTGGGACTTAATGACTACGGGAACTGGGCAGGACAGAAAACCTCAGTCAACAGAAGGCGCCCACATGGACAACTGCATCCACATAAAACCTGAGAGAGTTTGTGAAGTAATCTAGACAAAAAAATAATATAGTAAACCGTGGCTTATTAATAGCATCACTTTCTCGGGTGGATTCTGCTTGCTAGAGGCAAGTGCTCTCATTTAAGAGAGGCTTCCTGACTCAACTTTAGCTGCAAAATCTTGCAGCTCTTTTAAGAGGTCCTGCCACAAAACAGTTAAATGGTGTTAATGAAAAACTGACGGCATAATTTTTGGTGGTGGCAGGGACCTTAAAATGCCATAGAGTTGTGGCAATAAACATGGCTCCAGCCAGTATTTTTTGTTGTTGTTGTTTTTGGTTTTTTTGTTTTGTTTTGTTTTATGGCTTCCAAAATACTTAATCAATGTTGGTGCCTATCTCAAGCAACTTCCTCTCATTTTAAAACAGAGTACCTAAGTGTGCTTACAGCTTTGCAACTTCACAACGCCAGGATTTCTGTTTAGGAAAGTAAAATTTTGTGGCTTATCTCTAATATTGACACAATAAAGCATAAATATTTTATATAGAGAAATACGTGACTATCATGTTTCAAGCAATGACTTGAATATTCACTTAGAGTAGCTCACTATTTTTCATAAAATGATTCTTAACTGAGATTAAGGATATAAACATGTATTCAAATTTACAACATATTCATACTTTAAAATGAAAATACTTGAAACTCTTTTGAGGCATTCAATATGGGAAAGGGGTGCTTTTTAAAATTTTAACTTTCAATAAGTCAGATATTTGTTTTGATAACTGTTATACAGTTCTATAAAGCAACGTTGGTGTTTTCAAGTTCCAGCATTACAATTATTTTTTTGTCTAAAATGTGAAGGCACGGTAATCAGCTGAATCACTGACATACAAAAAAAAAAAAAAAGAGGCAAAGCAATAATATTGAACAAGATTTTATCTGGGAGTTAAGAGACTCAAATTTGTAGAAGAAAATGTCACATATCAATATTTGCCTAAACCCTGGAGAAATAGGAAGTTCGCAGAAAACATCAGGACATGTAAAGATATTCTCTTCTCTCAGCATTAATATATTTATGCAAACAATAAAATTAAAAAATTCCAGATGATGGAGATTAAACCTTATATCAATATTTTAAAATTAAAATTTGAAATGCTTATCTTTGGTTCCCACTCAATATTTCTTAGTTTATAATTTAATTTTTTTATATTCAAATTTATCACTTTAAAATTAATGATATTGATTGACCTTAAAAAATACATGGATAAAATAATTAATTTTAAAAATAGTGGGGCAAGAGAGTCAGCAAAGGGAAGAGGGGGAATGATGAGAACATGAGGGAATGGGATGGTAGGTAGAGATGGGAGAGAGACAAAATGGGAGAACAATGAAAGAGAAATCTTGATAGAGAAAGCCAGTATGGGATTAGGGAAAAACCTGCTGCAAAGGAAATTCCCCAGAATCCACAAGTATGACTGCAGCTAAGACTCCTAGTGAGAGTGGTGAGGGTGCCTGAATTGACCTTCCCTGTAATCAGATTGGTGACCACCCCTACTGTCATCAGGAAACCTTCATCCACTAAGAGATGGAACCAGATGAAGAGATCCAAAACCCCTGCTCCTGGCCGAGCTCCATGAATCAAATCAAAGAAAGGGAGGAGGAGCAAAGGAGGTCAACGTCATGAGGGAGAAATCTACACAGAGCTGAAGCAAGCTCGCGGAACCTGAGGAATGCTTGATGGGCAGCTATACAAGGGCTCTGTGTTTGACTCCATCACAAGACGACATGTTGTACAAGGCACCCTTCTCACAGCGCTCCCGGACTTCTCATCTTGTTCACTGTTGAGCAGTGCGAAGCACAAGGAATGTGCTCTACCTTCACAGATCCCAGTATTTGGTAAAAGAGATCTGCATTAAATATATAATTACTCAGTAACTCACAGCTAATGCTATATTGAATGACTTAATGAAAGGAAATATAACTAATTTTGAGAGAGTTTCTTAACCTTGTGAATAGACAAAAAGACAGTAAATTCCATCTGAATTACATAATTAAGAACTCCTATGAAGCATCAAAGGTGAAGAAAGGTATGTTTTGTAAACAGATATTAAACCATTATCTTTTTAATAAAAAGGAATAAAACACAACAAAGGAATCTAAAGAAAAACTAAAGTGGTGAACAAACATAAAACAGACTGGCAAGTATGGAATAAATTTGACTAGAATCCAGGGCAAGGAACAGAGTTTTGGACAGATCATGTTTAGATTTCCTGCTTGTATCGTAAGAAACTTTAAGAAATATGTGTAAAAATATGAAAGACATATAGTTAGCCATATGTCCTGATTATATTTGACCTGTTTAAAAGCAAATTCAGAGTGTGGAGAGGTGGTTTAACAGTTAAAACCCGTGGCTGTTGTTCTACAGGACCAGATTGCACATCCCGCCACATAAAAGTTGTACCTCCAATTATCGGGAGCTGCAAATGGTACACAAACATCTATGCTGACTAAAGACCAACAAAATACAATTTCCAAAATAAATAGCTATTATAATGGTGTAAAGTAACATTTCATACTGAATTAATAAATCTGGCAGGTATTTATATTCTAGTCTGATATAGAACACCTTGGGTTAATGTGTCAGACAAGTAATTTATAATTCTGTGGCAGAAAGATATGTGTGCCTGGAATACAAACACCTTTCATGCTATTCTGAGAACTGAGAAGCGAACTCACAAAAGAATGACTCTTCAAAAAGAAATAACCACCACCATTTTATTAAGCAAGCATAAGACTCACATGATAGGTGCAGCCCTCATTCTTCATCAGGGAAACTTTTCTTGCAACAGAGACCATCACAGAAAACCCCAACGCAACAAGTCAAAATGTAGTGTTGGAACCATTTCCAAAGCATATATGCACAAAACAGCACTCACCTATTTCTCAGGGAACACTGAGGAAAACCTCGAACAAAGGTTGTGAGAGTTAGCATATCAGGAAACCGGTTGTGAGTCTTTTCTAGTAATATCAGAAGTTATGTCCATAATCTCATAGACATGACTTCCATAACAAGAACTAAATAAAAATGACACAATAAACATGTCAAAATGGATAGATATAGAATATGAGACTTCAAATCTACACGAGTAACTGCACGTAACTGAGGGATTCTGAGAACAGGAGAAATAGTCTTCCTCGGAGCAGAGCACATCAATTGGTTATTTAATACCTAATGGACAGACCTGAAAACCTACATAAAATATTATTATAGAGATTGAGGAGATTATAGTTAGGAATGTATACATTGCATATTGTGTGTGAGTGTGTGCTTGTACATATGTATGTATGTATGTTTATACATGTAAGTATTCCTAAATAAATTGTAACATTGCAAAATGTATAGATACAAGTTGCCTAAACCAGTTCTCTTAACAAATTGCTTAAAGAGCTCCTTGCTTAGAACATTTAAAGAATTTCTTGTTTTGAAAATTATTTTTCACTTTTGGACTTTATGTTTCAAAGGATTTCATACATCTTTTTTTTTCCTCAGTGGAGGAAAAGACTCATATTAATTAATTCTACATTAATAGTAATATTATTGTACTGTGAACCAGCATTGTGTGATCCAGTTGATAGTGTAGTAATGTTCACAGTGTCAGACACATCATAAAATAACAAAACTTCCAAAATTTTGCGAAGAGCAATAAAAAGGAATTTGGAATACATGCTACATAAGCCATTGTATTTTTCTCTAGATACCATTGAGGAACTAAAATTTTATGACTATAGATAAAATAAATACAAAGTTTTTAAATAGCTAAATGAGACAAAATATTGAAAGCAAATTAATGTGTTAGCTGTGGTATAGTGACTGTTTTCAAACGGTCTGTGCATTTAGTGCTCTTTCTATAGTTTTATTTTCTATTTTAGTTACGTTACTTTATTTTAATCAAAAGTCAATGAAATAAAGAAAAAAGGAGACTGTGTTACAGTTAATGATAAATTGTGTAATTCCCATTGATGAAAGCCACTTTGTTCTTCTGTCTTATTTGACCATATTGCTCATTCTGAGCATTATAATTAAATTGCATGTGAGGAATGAGAGTGCATGCATTATTTTTAAACCTTGGTACCAAACAATTCCCTATTTGCTATCCTTTGTGTCCAGAGAGAACAGTGACAACAGTATAGGGGCCTAGGTATCAATGTGAAGAAGAAAGAATTACTCTTGAACTGCCCTCCATATTTGATGGATTTCAAGAAAATTTTAAACTTTAAGTTGTTGTCAGTTTTTCCTAGAAAATTGGGTGGATAAATTATATGTGAAGATAAGGTGCTTGGGTAGGTCAAGAATTCAGAGAGCTTTAATTATCCTCTAACTAATCCGAAAATTAATTTCAAAAACTTTAAATAAATCTAAAATAAATAAAATCTTGAAATAAATCAATACACTTAGGACACCAAAGATTAGTCGGTGAGTGTTCTATTGTACACTCTCCCTTAGCCAAAGAATGCTATTAGATAATATAACAGAGATTCCTTTCAGCTAATATCTAGCTTTCTCTTTGCAACATGGTTTATTCATTATTTTGTTCAGGTCTAAGAAATGTTACATTTCCCTTTCCCATTTAATCCACTATAAGCAAGCAAGACAGTGTGTGGCAATGTTCCTCTTTAATAATGTTTTGTCAGCTATTCACTGTTAACTCAATAAAAGGACAGGAAGTTTGACCATAAACATATTTTAACAGTATATAAACTTCTAATTTCTAAGTGTTTCATTTTCATAATATTGGTCTTAGCTGAAGAAAAGGGCATGTATTTTGGGAGCATCATACTTCTTCCTGTCCCACAGTTAATGAGGCACATGAAGCATTGACTGGGGCTTGATCATGCATACAGAGCAGGCAGCCAAGAGGAGGCACATTCTTCTCTGGCAATGAAACCATCTGCAGCCAATCCCAGCAGGTTTTTCTTCAGGGCTGCAAGCAAAGGGAAAGAATACAAACTGTTTCTCATTCTGCATCATTCTACTGCAGCACAGGCAAAATGCAAGGGGGAAAACTTAAATAAACATGTACAGATGTCTTTTTCCAGGTTATATTCCAAAACTTGTCTGTGAGTCATATAATTAAGGAGATGAAAATCTCAGAAGAAACTCAGTGCATTTTGATGCATTGGCGATAAAGGGTCCTGTGTGCAGAGATGCACATCTGTTAGGTCTTGATTTTAATCATGTGTTTGATAGATATTTCTGGACAAACAGACTCAGCCACGACCAGATGTAGCATGTCTCTGTTAATAATCTGAGCTAATTGAACCTCCCTTTTGCCATTTGCCAATTATCTATGCTTCCATATTGAGATTTTTTCCCATTTTATTTTTCCACTCCACAGATAAAGAAGCATAAACAACATAAGAATGTTACAATGACTGAAAGTAAGCACCCTTTTTTCTTTTTTTATCCTTTTTTTTGAGAGTAGAAAAAAATTCAATAAATTCTCCTTAGAAACTTGCACTGAAACCGTTGATGGCTTATGAAAGTGTTTTTCCTTCTGATTAAGGGAACAAGAGGGTAGGGAAGGAAGGCAAATATCAAATGGAATGTATTCACTGCTGGAATATAGATTTTCATTGCTCTGACTGAGCACTTGGTAGAGATTTTCACCACATCTAATAATCATTTTCTCAGTAGGCTGTAAAAAATTAGGAGATTGTGCTTCTCATAATCAAGGCTCTATTTATCAGGCACACTACTTAAGAAGTTCTTTGTTATCAATAACCAGCACATGTTATTCATTTGAAAACCTTACGTAAAATGATGCATTCTTGCTTGAGAGGGAAAATATTCCAAAACAAATAATGCACAGTGTCAGTTATCAGCTGATTATAATCATTCAACTGTGAAGAAAGCTACCCTTGGTGACATTATAGCCTTGAAAACGGGCAGCTGAAAATTTATTATGTGGTCACAGAAAGAAAAGAGCAGTGCCTTTTCTTCACAGGAAGTTCATCAAGCCTAAACAGAACAAATCTTTGAAGGTCAGGATTATTAGCTGGGAGGTTAGTGTTTCAAACAAGGGAAATATCAAGGTACTTGAGAGTTCTGCTTCACAGCAATTGTTCAAAGAATGATAGCAATTTAGAAAATAGAATGTTGTGTCTGGTAAACTGGATGAATTTGTGAATGTATGAACTGTGTCTTTTCAACAATGTGAAATGTGAGTTTTCCCTTTGAAATTTTCTTTCTAATAATACATTAAGATTTTTGGCAAGTAATTCTCTATACAGAAATTAGCAGTCATATAAAATTCTATGATAAAAATGAAGGGATGTTAATAAGAAATTTAAAGAACCACAATATTGTTTAAATAGCCTAAATTGCAAAGCAATAACGAGCATACTTGATCTCCTAAACTGAAGTGTGTTGAATGGAGTCTGTGACAAATAGGAGATTATAGGTCTTATTAAAGTGATTGAAGCAGTGGTTGCTTAAAATCAGGATTCACTGGATAATTAGAATAAATTACATAAATACAAAGATAACCTCTATTTTCTCCATTTCACCTGAAACATGCCTTATATACCAGTATATATTATTGTTCATGTTTCAGGTAAAATGGAGAAAATCGAGTAATTCCTAGTTATTTGGGACTTTAAGTATTTCTTTTAAGACTCTTGGGTGGGGGTCCTAAATAGTATTTGAGTTTCTAAAAATTTCACTTATAATTTCTTGAAATAGTTACTCTACTCATTTAATGCCACTGTGGGCTTGTTGCTATAAATACTTATCAGAGATGTATTTCACTATTATATATTTTGTATATAGTCTGAATTTGTCATATCTATTATAACTAGATCCATTGGGACAGAAACAATTTCAATTACAAATTTTGAAGCAAAAATTGTGAATTGTAGACCCTACTCTAGGAAAAAAAAGCACTAATTCTTGTAATTAGTCATCTCCCAGGAAACAGAAGGTTGAGAGGAATTTAATATAAAAATATTGGGGTGTAGAATTAATATTCAATATTTGCTGAAGGCATTTTCCTCTTATGAGGTTCATCAATGACAAATATCACATCTCTGTACTTAAAGCCAAATTGAATCTGATATTATTAAGAACTATAGTGAGAGCAGTGAAATTAATAGATAATTATAATTTTGACAATGTTCCCACTAAAAAGCAGAAATAACTACAGTAGAAAAGCTTCCAGGCTGGCCTTGAAGTCATGATCCTCCTGCTTCTGCCGTCTTCAGCAAATCTTACTGGCCTATGCCACCACAACTGGAAAAGGTAGACATCCAGTTTCCCTGAGCAATTTATTGAAGATGCTTTCTCTTCTCCAATGTCTATTTTTGGCATCTTTGTCATATATCAGATTTTCGAAGTAATATGTACTGAAGTGATTTTGCGTCAATACCATTTGGTTTTATTATGATGGCTCTGTAATTTATTTAAGATCTGTGCTGGTAAACCTTCCAGTATTGTTTGTTTTGTTCAAGGTTGTTTGGGAATCCCAGGATTTATGTGCTTCCATATGAATTTTAAGATAAGTAATTCTTCTGCAAATGATGAGGTGGGGATTTATTGGAATTACATTGAATCTAATAATAGCTTTGGTTAAAAGGATCATTTTCACCCCATGAGCATGGGGAGTCTTTCCATTTTCTAGTGTCTTTATCTTTTCTTTTAGAGGTTTATAGTTTTCATTTTAGAGGTCCTTTACTTGTTGTGATGGCTCTTCTTGGTTTTCAATTTGCATACATCTAGAATCAACTAATTCTCAAATGGCGGGTATACATGTGGAGGAGGTTTCTTTTTTCTTAATTAAGCCATGTGATTCAGGAAGACCCATTTCTAATCTGGATAATTGACGTGGGAATATAAATCTTTAAATTGATCCACACCTTCTGCTAGATGCATACATAAAGGATATGGAAGAGGGAATCTTGTTCTCATCACCTGCGTATCCTCCTTTCCCTGGCAAATCTATTAATTCGCTGGCATTAGAGCCTACTTCTTTGGAATTTTGGTGCAGATGAATTCCAGCTGAGACATCCAGCCTGAGCGACTGAACAGTTACTGAATTCTTGAACCATCCATTGATAGACACTGTTCAACTAGCTGTGCCACAGGCTATAAGCCACTTTAATAAACCATAAATATATATTCTCAAAAAGGATCTAATGTATATGTGTACCTACAGTCAATCATATTAATTTCATTTTTAAAATTTATTTTGCTGTCATATATTACATTCCAACTGCTCTTTCCCCTTCCACTCACTTCTCCACAATCCCAGATCCATTGCTTCTGAGTGTGTGTGTATGTGTGTGTGTATACATATATGTGTGTGTATGTGTGTGTATATATATATGATCATTCTGCATATATATTTATGATCACACCATACATATATCCTGTGAACAGATAAGGCTTTTGGTTGTCTATTTTATTTTATTCTACCCTTATTCTTTACTTAGAAAAATATCAACAAATTCTTGCTTCTCATTCTTTTTATATTATACTACAAAATATATTCTCTATGCTTTAAACAGTAATTAAATAGTTATGTTAAAAACTTTCCATTTTCATTACAATGTAACTCTCTAACCATTGTTAACTGACAGATTTCTTTTAGCCTTTAAGCAAATTTTGGAAAATTATAATAGACAATGGATTGTTTTCCTTCTCTCTGATCACAATTATATTTACATTATATCAGGTATGTAAATGTGTATTATGTAATGAAAACTAAATGTATTTATATTTGTGAAAACACAGTATAAATTATAGATTGAAATGTGGTAAACTTATTCTATACTTATCACCCATAAATGAGAGTGGAAAATATTTCAGGTCCCCAGGTTCACCTATATTCAAATATAATGACAAAGGAAAGTGCTAGAATATTGATATGAAAATTCATAATAATGATGAAAAGTATTTTTCTTATAATACATATTCAGCTTTTAAAAAACTAAATGCAAAGAATTCATTGTTAAAAATTATTTAAGACCTTTAAATTATTTAATGTTAAAATGATAATAAAGATGATGAACAGTGAAATTAACGGCAGATATTTCAATTGCTTTGGATATTTTCATGTATAACATCAAGAAATCTTCAAAAACTCAAAAGAAATTTTCAATACCATACTAATTTTAATCAGTATACTTTCAAAGGAATAGAAACCTTTTTTTCTTAAAATATAATAACATTCACTGAGGGAATTTGTAAAGCTTTAATGCATTTGTATAGTTTTTTGCATAGATTTGCAAAATCTATGAAATTTACATTGCATTTTGTGAAACTAAAGAATAAAATAAAATGGCAAACATGTGATTCTTCCATTTAAACATTAACTTTCAACTTATAATTTAGAGCTTTTGAAAACATTGCAAAAATTTCTCCATAACATATTTAATATGATCCATAGAAAAGCATTATAGATTTTTTGAAAGGAGAATTTTTTACAATAGTGTAATTCCATATGGGATGATTTAAGATACATTTTTCACCAATTAAGATACATTGTTGATAAAAGCATGTATATCTGCAATATATATATTCTGTAAATAAACAAAAAATACTCTTGTGTTGTAAATTAATCTTCATTCTATCAAATAAATATATATTTTATAATTTCATCTCATAATATCTAATGATTTAGAAAATACCTTGAATAGTGTAATACTTTCATATTCACTAATTAATCTGTTTCAATTAGTTTGGAGATACATACATTTTTTGATAAGAATAAAATTGAAGCCATAGATGAAAAGCATGACCTTAATAAGGAGTTAGAGCACATGAGTCTGTGAAGAAGTTTGGATACTGAGGGCTGATTCCCTCCCCTGGTTCACCATCTCAAAGGGATCCGAGTTGGCATTTAGCTGAATGTGGAGAGAGAAAAGACAGACTGCTTTGCTGCTCTTCTGTTCAACAGCCTCAGCACAAAGGACAGGTTCAACTTGGAGCGGGGTTTTGTGCTTGTCAGAATAGAAACCTACAAAAACATAGACAAATGTCATCATGAAAGTGGTTATAGAACCTGTAACCTTCATAGACAGGGCTTTGGAAAAAGAAGTCACAGGTTACTGCCTTTTGACATCTTCCCACAAATTGGTCATGAAAGCTGTTTCCATGGCAATTTTACATTGAGCTATGACCTCTAATTCGTTTAGCTTTCCAGATCCATCTATCCATTTCATATAACCTTCGAGATGCATGTTATTATTCATAATGTGATATTTGCTTGACAGGGTTTTATTAAAGTCATTTTGATTATCCCAGTTGAAGAACTGGGGGCAAAAAAATGGATTAGTAGAATTCAGTATTGAAAGAAACAAA
The DNA here is from genome assembly GCA_004026605.1 of Ondatra zibethicus. Classification (NCBI taxonomy): domain Eukaryota; kingdom Metazoa; phylum Chordata; class Mammalia; order Rodentia; family Cricetidae; genus Ondatra; species Ondatra zibethicus. The sequence goes on from PVIU01015746.1 coordinate 16,046, forward strand.
AGAAATAAAAAAAAATGACCCATCATTTCAAGTTTATCTCAGTTAAAATTGCTATGAGAACTTGAGAATGTCAAGTCATTTATCACTAACTGGTCCTTATGTCCTTTACCAACACATATTTTCTGTCTGATAAAAGTCTTCAATATAAAATCATATAAGGCTCTAGGAGAATTTATTTTTTACTACTACTTGCAAAGAACTTGTTGTTGATGTAAATTTCTTTGATAACAACCTATGTGCTAAAATACTTAGTCTTCAAAGGAAGAACAATGATGGCATTCAAAATATACTGGAAAAAATAAGACATGATATATAAATAAAGATTGACTCTAATCATATTTTTGTGAGTCTGGAAGCTTAAAAACCAAAGGGAGCTGTAATAACAGCGAATAAAACAATCAATAAGAAAATAAATTACCAATTAAAAAGTACAGAATTGAATGGTTCCTGACAATGTAAAAGAGATGACCCGGACTAATTACTATATTATTCCTAGGATAATAGAGTTCAGAAAGTCATTTTGCAAGGTTTTATAGTATAGAGATTTGAATATTATGTTTCAGCAAACTATACTATTGAATTGTGTAAATTGATTTACTTGCTTTTACATTCTAACATAATGTTACAAATCATTTCCACCATTACTTATTCATTTATTTATCTAAGATCGATGATTATTCATTGTTGAGCTACATGAAAGGGAAAATTCAAGTAAGAAATGTGTTTGGAGTATGTGTGTGTGTATGTGTGTGTGTGTGTGTGTGTATGTGTGTGCGTATGTGTGTGCGTATGTGTGTGTATGTGTGTGTGTGTATGTGTGTGTATGTGTGTGTGTATGTGTGTGTGTGTATGTGTGTGCGTATGTGTGTGTATGTGTGTGTGTGTATGTGTGTGCGTATGTGTGTGTGTATGTGTGTGCGTATGTGTGTATGTGTGTGTGTGTATACAGAGGACAATATACAAAAAGATTTTCTTCTGTATTACATTATGATATTTTCTTGTTAATTTGTTAATGGTATTGAAGTTCAAACTCAGTGTATATATGTATGTGATGTGTCACAAGGAAGTATTTTGGAAGAAACAAATTGGAGCTGAAGCCAGATAAAAGGAGTGCCCCATTTCATTGGTTTTCTTTGACCTTGACAATCAGCTCGCTTTCCTAGTCTCATGCAGATGAAGATTTGTTTTGATTTCCATTTCATTCTATTTTACAAAGGGTTTCAAAATTGTGATGATGTTAAAAGTTTAAAATATTAATTATATGTAACGGCCTGAAGTCCAGGAGATCCTCAATCATTAGATCTGTTGTAGGAGTTTGGGTTTCTTGATTTCTGTGAAGTTTCTAGTGATTCCAAATCCAATATTGGGAAGTTTGAAACAGCAATTATTCATAGAAATTGGAAGAAGGCTCTCAGGACCCACTCTCTTGGGAGTGACATAGAAAAGGAGTGTGGTAATTGCTGAAAGGTTAAATAGGCAGTAGCAAGTCTAACACTTTAAACACCTGTTGGAAAAAAAAAAACTATGACAAATTTTCAATGAAAAGAGAGGTCATATTTTTTCTTTATTTTTGAATGACTTATCATAAATAAAGCAAGACATGTCAGTAATAAAGATACTAATTTGGTGTAAATGCCAGGTAAATGCAATATAGTATCATAGACAATATTTGAGCCTGTATTTTGAGATCACATATAGGCTCTTCCAATGATTCGTTCAAGTTATAGGGGAGGACAAAAAATTATGGAAACAAATACATAAAAATGTCATCAATAATCAAACAGGGCTCTCAAACCATCTTTTGCTATTTCCTTTATCAAAAAGTTTATCTCAGTTTGTTATACAAAACCAGCACGTTTTGCAAAGTCTTTGCATATTAGTTTATATATCTATGTCCCAGTTGATGAAAATAAAGGTGGAAACTTCATCTTCTCAAGTATCATTCAATGCAGAATTGCTAATGTATGATTGTTTGAGTGAATATTTACTGATAAATCATCAGAACTGAAGAAAGAAAAATATTTAGATGAGAAATCATTTTATTTTAGATATGCTATAGCTTACAGACATGTCCAACGATGCTGAACATAATCTTTTATCTTCCATATATAATACAACTGAAGGACTGATCCCTTTTTAGCACTAGTGAGAGAAATGCTATAATTTGTGCTGTATCATATGAAAGGGGTGCACTCTGTTGTGCTTCTTTCTAACATCACTCCATTGTGCATGGTTTCTCAAGGAGAATGGACAGCAACAAAACACAAGATATATAAATACCACTCAAATATTTCCTCAAAGTCATTGTTTCTTGTATATTTTATTCTTTAGATTATATTTTCCACCATCACAACGTAATGTATGTTTGCATTTGTCAAAGCAGTTTTCCTCTGGGCATCTTGTCATAAAATGCAAAACACCAAATCATTAGAAGAAATAGAAATTACATAGGGTTATATAGTTTCTAACTTGATTCAACAAATAATTTGCATTGTAGAAATTATTCCAAACTATTACTTTCACAGAGATTACCAACATCCTGTCAGTGACTACCCACTGAACCAAAACAAATAATCATGCTGCATAAATGTAGATTATGAATGATACAAGCCTGCCATCTACTGACCGCATCACAATTGAAATCTCTCTAAGACAAGAGCTGGGTGGACAGCATTGCTATTCCTATTTAAATTTTAGATAAAAGAAGGTAGTATTCTTATTTAGGTAATTTTATGCTAATAACTTAATAATGTTAAATTGTGGATTTGATAATCTGGTATGGATTTCCTTAGTCAGTATGAAAAACATGTCCAAATATTGTGTTTATCATGTATGTCAACTGAATTATTCTTTGTAATTAAATCTCTAGTGAAAATAATTTCAAGCTGCTTTGATGTTTCACAATATCTAATAAAATACAATGCACGCAAAATTTTAAATATATAAAATTAGTCCTTACTATTTGGACAATAACATATAAACCCAAATAGTGCATCCAGATAAAGCGTGCAAATACTACCATTTGTAATCAAGCCCCTGTTTAAAATTATAATGACAAATTTCATAAATAAAACTGTATCTTGTATAATTAGTATTCTTTCAATTGTTTCAAATATGTTCAGGATAGAGGAGATAACTAAATTGATAAAGTCCTTGCTAAGTAAATATGAGACTATAAGTTTGATACACTTAGTTCACATAAAAAGCTGGCCTGTGTGTCAGTTCCTTGTAATCTCCAAACTATACAACGAAATAAAAGGGTTAGCCAGTGTTATTGAATCAGTCCTAGGTCAACGTTGCTGCCGATTACATAGAGATTACCATGCTTGAATTGAACATTCCACAAAAGTCATGTTCAAAGTGAAAATAACAGAATTATCATATTCGAATAGAGGACCACTTACACTGATATTCACCTGAACTAACTCTGGTTTAAAGTGTTTTTGTTGTTGCTGTTTGTTTGTTTTTGTGGGAGGGGGAAGTGGGTTCCTGAATTCTATGCTTTCCTCTGGTGCTCCTATTTAAGATTCCTGCCCTTTAGATTTCTTCTATTTCTTTTTTCCTGTTGCAAAAGCAAAGAGTCTTTTATTTATTGTTTATAAATTCTTATTAGTTTTATCTTTTTTAAACTATCTTTTGTATTTTACATACCAATCCCAATTCCCTCTCCCTCCTGTCCTCCCACTTCCCCCACTTTCTCCCCACTCCATGCCCCCATCCACTCCTCAGAGAGGGTGAGGCTTCCCAGAGGGAGCCAATAAAGCCTGTCACCACAGTTGCAATGGCAATGGCTTCTGTGTAGAAGATTTGGCCTTCTTTGAAGCCAACATTCATCTTTCTATATCTGTGTTTTACTCTCATTCACATTTTAAAGCAGTTTCAATAAACAGGATGAATGGAACCTGTGGAAAAACATCAAGGTTGATACGTACCATGCACACACATCCACATATAGGTATGTTAGTATACATATCACATGTAAACAATCATATGTTCATATAGAGACCAACATTTGCGGAAACATGTGAAAAACCCAAAATTTTAGAGCCTGGTTTCTGCTAACTCTATAATGGCTCCCTCAATCAAGATATCTCTTTCCTTGCTCTCATCTCTGTCCTTCATCCATCTCGACTATCCCATTCCCTCAGTTCTCCTCACACCTCTCCTTTGACCCCATTAGGACCCTAAGCAAGAGAGGAGGAGGGGCTCAATCTTGACTTGCCTGTAGTCAGACATTCCCTTCATCCAGCAAGTGATGGAAACAGAGTCAGGGACTTGCATCCGAGCACTGGACTGAGCTCCTGAGGTCCGGCTGAAGAGTGGGAGGAAAGAGAATGTGAGCAAAGATGTCAAGACCATGATGGGTTCATCCACTGAAACATTCTACCTGATCTATGGGAGCTCACCAACTCTAGCTAGACTACGAAGGATCAAGCATGTGACCAAACTGGTCCCTCTGAGTGTGGCTGATAGTAGCTGGGACAGAATGAGGGGGCACTGGCAGTGGCACCAGGATTTATCCCTACTGAATGTACTGGCTTTTTGGCATCCTATTCTCTTTGGATGGATGTCCTGCTTGGCCTGGATATAGTGGGGAGGGCCTTGGACCTTCCACAGGGCACTGAGCCTTGTCTTTTTGAGGATTGGATGGGGGTGGGGTGAAAGCATATGTGGAGGAAGTGGGGGTTAGGGAGGGAGCCGAAACTTGGATTGATATGTATAGTGAAAAAGATAGTTTGTTTTCTTTTTTTTTTTAAAAAAATAACGTATTTATTTATTTTTTTAAGTGTAAAGATCATTTTTTCCCCATGATATTTATTGAGGTCTACATTTTTCTTTGCTCCCCTCCCTGCCAATCTCCTCCCTCCTTCAACCCTCCCCCAAGGTCCCCATGCTCCCAATTTATTCAGGAGATCTTCTCTTTTAATACTTTCTAATTCCCACATAGATTAGATCTATGTAGGTCTCTCTTAGTGTCCGTATTGTTGTCTAAATTCTCTGGGATTGTGGTTTGTAAGCTGGTTTTCTTTGCCTTATGTTTAAAAACCACCTATGAGTGAGTATATGTGATAATTGTCTTTCTGTGTCTGGGTTACCTCACTCAAAATAATGTTTTCTGGTTCCATCCATTTTCCTGCAAAATTCAGGCTGTCGTTATTTGTTTGTGCTGTGTAGTACTCCATTGTGTAAATGTACCACATTTTTTTTTTATCCATTCTTCGATCGAGGGGCATTTAGGTTGTTTCCAGTTTCTGGATATGACAAATAAAGCTGCTATGAACATAGTTGAGCACATGTCCTTGTGGCATGATTGAGCATCTTTTGGATATATACTCAAAGTGGTATTACTAGGTCTTGAGGAAGGTTGTTTCCGAATTTTCTGAGAAATCGCCACACTGACATCCAACAAGTGGTGCTGGCATAACTGGATATCAACATATAGAAAAAATGAAAGTAGACCCCTATCTATCACCATGTACAAAACTCAAGTACAAATGGATCAAAGACTTCAACATAAAGCCAGCCACACTGAACCTTATAGAAGAGAAAGTGGGAAATACGATTGAACGCATTGGCACAGGGAACCACTTCCTAAATAGAACCCCAGCAGCACAGACACTGAGAGAAACAATTAATAAATGGGACCTCCTGAAACTGAAAAGCTTCTGTAAAGCAAAGGACACGGTCAATAAGATAAAATGACAGCCTACAGAATGGGAAAAGATCTTCACTAACCCCACATCAGTCAGAGGTCTGATCTCCAAAATATACAAGGAGCTCAAGAAATTGGACACCAAAAGAACACATAATCCAATAAAAAAAAATGGAGCACAGACCTAAACAAAGAAATCTCAACAGAGGAATCTAAAATGGCTGAAAGACACTTAAGGAAATGTTCAACATCCTTAGTCATCAGAGAAATGCAAATCAAAACAACTCTGAGATTCCATCTTACACCTAAGATCAAAAACACTGATGACAACTTATGCTGGAGAGGTTGTGGAGAAAAGGGAACACTTCTGCATTGCTGGTGGGAATGCAAGCTGGTACAACCCCTATGGATGTCAATGTGGCGATTTCTCAGAAAATTAGGAAACAACCTTCCTCAAGATGTATTTATTTAAAAAATTTAAAAAACACAAAATTTTAATATTGTTAAAAATAAAATTATTTGCATATGTTTATTAAATTATGCATTTATATATACTTAAACATAGATAAAGAAATATTTTCATATTTTTAACATTAGGTCACTATTTACATTAAAAAACATAACAATTAAATGCCTTGTAGGCAAGCTTGATATTCTTCATTAGCTTTCTAGTATGCTTAGGACATCTTAGCATTGAAAGAGTAGCACAAAAGAAAACTCTGTGCTTTATGTAATTAATTAGCAATAGATTTAGAGTCAAAATAAATCCATGCTTACTATTATAATTCTGAAGTGGTTTCTCTAAGGATGAAATTTGTAATATAAGTTAAAAAAAACTCCAAAGTAGTCAACTCATGATTCCTGGCTTCTAGTTCAGAACCCCGATAGATAATAGATTTGATTTATAGGAACTACCGAAAGTAAAAGAAACAAAATCCTTTCTTTTTAATTAATTAATTAAATAATTTAAAAAAGAAAGCAAACAATCTTTTTTCATTTTACATACTAATCTCAGTTCCCACTCCCTCTACTCCCCTTCCCTCCACTTAAGCCCCACCCTACCCCCATCCATCCACTTTTCAGAGAGAGTAAGACACATGCTTTGGGGATGGTCCAAGGCCCCTACTATATCTACCCTGAGCAAGGTATCCATACAAAGAGAGCAGTTTCCAAAAAAGCCAGTACAAGCAATAGGAATAAATCCTATGCCACTGCCAGTGGCCCTGTAGTCTGCCCCAGCAATACAATGTCACCCACATTCAGAAACACTAGTTTGGACCTATGTTATTTCCTTCCCTTTCCAGCTGGAGTTGATTAACTCCCATTAGCTCAGGTAAACTCTTTCAGTTGGTGTCCCCATCATGGTCTTTACCTCTTTGCTCATATTCTCATTCCTCCCACTCTTTAACTGGACTTTGGGAGCTCAGTCCCGTGCTCCAATGCAGGTCTCTGCATTTGTTTTTATCAGTTGCTGAATGAAGGTTTTATGGTGATATTTAAGATGTTCATCAGTCTGAATATGACCCCAGCTAAGAGCCAAAGCAACAGAGGGAGGGTGTCCAAACTGGCCTGGCCTTTGTCAGACTGACAAAATGCTTTTAGAGTAAGTTGAACACATTGACAATAGATTTGCAAACTAGTATAAGATACACATAAGAAACAGATAGGGATCAGCTGTCAATTTTAACTGTAACAAAAACTGCAGACATGATAAAACGATTGTGACCCAAACATGACTGGAAAAAAGGAATATTGTACCCTTCTTTAAACTGAGTTGCAATTAAAAGAAGGTATTGATTATGGAAGCATCATTGAAATATGATGACTTTTAACTTACTATCAAAATTTAAGTCAGAGTTGAAAATAATTTGTAAAATTTACTTCTGATATATTGAAAAGGAAATGGAATGTAAAATCGGTTGGATTGAATCAGATAAAAATATAGCCTCAATTTTCAAATCTAGATAACAGAAAATAGAAAGCTTCTAAGAATTAGATACCCACTTTAGACACTTTTAATATGCATTTTTGCGGCATCATAAAAAGCACTTTGGGCAAACTGAGTGTCAACTACAGCAGACCTCAAAAGTGGTTATTACATGTATTCTATTCTACTGCACATAACTTTACTGAAAGGAAATCAGGTGACATATGGTTTGTGCATATAAAAAATGTCTATGCTACTTTGCTAACAATGCACATCCTTGCAAAATTGCATAAGCCTCATTATATATTATCAGATATTTTTCCTGAGTAAAATGACGAGAAACATCTCACTGAACACTGCTTTTCCCTTTTCATGCGATGTCTTAAATTCTGAGTTTCAAAATGATTTTAAAATAATTTGTCACACTTTATGACCAACTGATTCTTTTATGCTTCCTCTAATCTTTTTAAAAAATAATCCAACGAACAAAGATGCCTTACTTCATTAAATTCTATTGACAAAAAAATCACAATATACATAAATTTGAGTCAAAAATCTTTATTCTCACATATATTATAGGTATTTTAGGTAGAGAGTTGATGGTAAGATTCCTTATTTTTCTAAACATTCTTGCTGTTATTTTACCTCTCTTGCTTTTTACTTGTCTTCCTGTCACATATCTAATTAACGCCTTTTTTCTTTTTCAGATCTCCTGTAGGCTATTATTCTCCTCTCTGTTCCTCTTCCACTCCTGAAATGGTCGCTTTATACTTTCCTGGTTTCTGAGTTACTGCTTATTATATATATATATAAGTATATAATATATACTTATTATATATAAGTATATATATAGTGATATATATCACTAGAAATCTCAGATGAGAGATAACATGCAGCTTCCATTTTTATTTATGTCTGAATATTGCTTCATACTGCGTATATTCCATGTTTTCATCATCTATTCATCACTTAACTTCCATTTAGGGTGCTATCATTTTTAGCTTTGTGTATATATCAACAATGAACATGGTTGACTAAGAATCTGTGGAGTAGAATGTTCAGCTTTTGGAATATGTCAAGGAGTGAGGATAGCTGTGTCATATGATAGTTTTTTTTGTATTTTGAGAGTTTTTCACACTGATTCATATATAGCTAGATGGGGGTTCTCTCTTTTCCATTTCCTATTCATGATTTCTTATTAGATTTATTGAGTTATTTATAAATTCCAAAAAGTAATCCTTTGTCAGACATATAAGTGTCAAAGGTTCTCTTTCATGTGGTCTTTCTCTTCACTTGATTGTTTCCTTTCGATCTGAAAGAGATTTTTAGGCTTACAGAATCTTAATTCACAAATGTTGTCCTTAATTCATGCATGACTGTGTACACATACTCAAATATGGGTTTTCTCTTTTTTGTATTTTATTCTTTACATAGTGTATTTTGATCAAATTTATTTCCCTCCCTGAGTTACTTCTAGATACACCAAGAGTCAGTAACATTGTTAGAAGCAAATGCTCAATAATAAATTGGATGATCTTGAAATTTTTGGAAAACATTCAGACAACAGGAATGCACTGGGGGATTTATTTGCTCAATGCATTCCTGATGGACTTATATGTTGTAAGTAGTTTCCTAATATTTTTACAGATAGCAAAACTATTTACCAGTTTATTAAATACATATAATTCATTCATTAATAATTTATTAAACATGTGTTTTTCTCTAATTGTATGCTAGAATCCAAAGACTAAAAAGGAAATAAATTAAATTTAATTAAATAAATTAAATAATAAGCCAGTACATTATGGTTCAGAAATGAATAAAGCATGAATGATTTCACAATGAATCATCATGATTTTGTATTTTCTCATGAAGAAACATAAATGGAAAAAAACATATGCTGAATGCTAATAGAGTATTAAGATCTCAAAATCTAACTTCAGTTTTTCCTCTCTGAATGCACAATAAACATTTAAAGCTCATGAAAATGGAAAAATCAAATATTTTATTTTCTTTGTTAATTTTTTTTCAAGGGCAAAGAAGGCTTTGTTTGCAGTAATTATTGTCTTTTATTTGCTGTAATATTAACTGAAAAGAAACAACAGAACAATGGGTTTAGCTGGATACAGGTCTAAAGTAAAAAAGTATATAATATGAGCATTCACTCACAAACAGCTCTATAAATACAGAAAATATTAACTTTTATAACTTCATAGGAAGCCTCAAAATATTTAGGAAACTACTTACAACATAGCCATTAAACCCCCAACTCCATCTCTTCACTTTGCTTGGGACAAAAATACCTAAGCCTTTTCATTTCAATAATGACTTTATTTTTATCAGTAGGGTTAAATTATTATTTCTTTTGTTTTTGCTTTTCTTTTCTTTGTTTTGTTTTGGAAAATGACATTTAATTCAGTATTTGTTATTTCAACATCAGTAGCAGAGTTAAAGTGGAGAATGCATGTATATATATTTCCAAAGTACTGTGTAGGAAGACAATTAATAAAATGATATTTACCCTAGCATCTGTCACTTTGCTCATATGCTTTTTATTTATTTTCATTTATTTTCTGATGTTTTCATTTTGTCATTTTAGATGTAAATATAAATACAAGAAGTAATAATCATGAATTAATTTATGATATTTTCATCATATGTTTAAAATTTATTTATTTTATATCCATCTTACATTGGTGTATAGGTGTGTTAGCTATTAGAAATATGTCTGAAAATCGTTTTGTTATATGAAGCAAAAGTGCATTTTTCATTTTGTTTTGTTTTGATTTTAATATGGATACCAAAGCTATGATGATTGTCTTGATAGTCAGGTGTTCAATCATGCAGCTTCTTACACATTTGAACCTCAAGAGGATGCTGTCTCAGTCTCCTAAGCACTGACAACACAGAAGTACATCATCCCATTCAGAAAACCTGGGCAAACTTCAAGTTCCATGTTGTTCACATATATTACTCAATAAATTTATTTTCATATTTATATGGAGTGGTAAATTTGCAGTCTGTTATAGATCATAAAAACAGGATAACAAGACACATGTTTTCCATGCTATATAATACTGGATAGTTGAGACCATAAGCCAAAAATGTCTGTTATACTTTTACTGGTCTTTAGGAATCTATAGGTCTTCTCAGTTCTGAAATGTAATTCAATATTTTGTTTTAGAAAAAAGAAAATATTTTTGCTTATGCTTTCCTAACAGATTGTATGTAAATGTATTGAAAATACCATTTTCTTCTAAAATTGCCCTTGTCCTCTCTCACTGCTGTAACAGGACATTTTACACATAGAACTCATAAAGCAAAAATTAAACATCCCACATTTCTGCATGTTTGAAGGTCCATGAATAAAGTACCTTAGACCTGGTGTGTAGTGAGGGTTTTCCCATCATGGTCCACTGTACTGCATGCAGGTTTTGAGGTTGAAGATATAAAAGATTACCTGGAACATATCTCATAAACAACATTGAGAACATCACCTTCATGACTTATGCCTCACTAATGCTCCCTCTCTTTACCAACACTGGAGAATTAACATTTTAGGATACACAGACAACCACAGTAGATGTTTATCTTACTTGTAGAAGGAAGATTTTCTAACAGTTTTGTTGAATGGAGTGTGAGGGCCCTTTGTTTGTCCTGGCCACCCAGCTAGCTTACACCCGAAATATCCATACAGAAACTGTATTCATTTAAACACTGCCTGGCCCATTATCTCTAGCCTCTTATTGGCTAACTCTCACATCTTGATTTAACCCATTTCTGTTAATCTGTGTTGACCAGGAAGTAATGGTTTACCAGGAAAGATTTAGCATGACTAATTCTGGCAGCTCCATGGCTGTTCTCCCTGCTTTCTTCCTTCTAGAATTCAGTTCTATCTTCTCTGCCTACCTAAGTTCTGCCCTATCAGGCCAAGTAGTTTCTTTATTGATTAACCAATAAAAGCAACACATAAACAGAAGAAACACTACACCACAGTTTCTCCAGAATTCTTAACTTTTGTAAAATAATTATACCACCTCCTCACATTGTCACTGTCTACACATGCTTTCCTTATTTATGATTTTCATGATGTATGAATGAATAAATGATTTCTGTCAGTGGGGAGCAAGGGTAAGCAAATTGTAAGACTTGTTATTCTACTGTTAATCTCTTTATGAAATTTTAATAAACTACAACAGAGCCAATGTATGGTAAATTTAATACAGTGGAAGAGAATCAAACAACATCTGCCACAAAAATATCCATCACTTTCTCCATATTCTCGATGGCTTTTTCAAGCTGGTAATAGGCGATATAAATGATTTGACTCTGCCAGTATCTAGTTGTGCAGCCAGTGTGAAAACAGGAATTATAAAATGTTCCTCTGTCACATATTTTGTTAGTGATTGGAGTACCTAGTGAAATATGAGATTTTATTCTTAGCACTTTAAGTTAATAACAATAACTGTAAAACTAATATTGTTCTTTCCAGTAATTGCCATCATCCATCATAGTGCCGAGCAATGCAGAACAAATATGTGCCACTTTGTTACAGAGCAGGCTCCTGGGTAAACCTACAATGTTATTACTGAATCTGTTCTACTTAAAACATTATTCAAATAAATTATATAGTAATGAAATCATATATTTAAAGTGAAGCAGAAAACTAAAAGTGTAATAATGTTTCCCTGTTTTAGAGCAGTCTTGCCACCTACACTCTGACCTGACATTCTGAATGTAGCAAGTTGTTATAAGCACAGTTGAAATTGTTGCAAAATAGTGGGTAAGAATCAGGCTTCATTAAATTATAGATTCTTAAACAAAACAATATTTGTGGAAGAAAACTGGGCAGTGGGAAATAGACTGTTTTACTTAGCACTCTTATTACCAAACCAGAATTCTGTAAATCTTAATTGAATCATATTAATACAAGCTGAAGCTAGTGTGAAATTTTCTGCCACTTTACAAAAGTCAGATGCAATAATAAGTAAAAATGGAAACCAAATAAACAAAAGCAGTCTTTATTCTGTTAGCATTGATGTTTATGCTACATGTCTAAGTCAACTTTTTTCTCAAATTTAGCTTTTTTTTTTTCAGTTTTCAAGCCTCATCTGTGCCTCTCAAGTCTTTGTGGTGGTACATTGTTTCTTTTAGTGCTCTGTGTTTGAGTTCTTACTTATGAGGAGCCAAAGACAATTCTAAATTCAGAGAAGACATGTAATCCCAGCTTGATATCTTATCTATTCTTGGAAAAAATAGTTTTAAAGGGGGATTCAGAGTCTGCCCATAAGACGTTTTTCTTTGAAATATAAGGTCCACACATCCCTGATTGTTTAGACTCTGAGTAGCTGAAAACTATCCATCCCAGAAGCAAAATTCCTTCTGAAGTTTAATGTTCTAGTGGTTAGAATCATTTGAGACCACTATATTAACAGAACAATAGGCAAGATGGATTGTGATTATGCTGGTGGGAATAATTAAGAAAGAATTCCATTATCTAATATGATCAAATAAAATAAGTTTGGAACTGAAGTGATTAAGACAAATCTTGACAATTCTTTTACCATTTTCAAAACAAATGCACCCAGGATAAAAGAACACAGTGACCAAGTTTCTAGTTGTCACAGTAATGTCTACCCTAACAGCCCTGTAGCTGAGCCACACTAACAAGTCAAACTAAGATAGTCGTACAGAAACAGAAGTTTTAGGTTTTTGTTTGGTTTTTATTTGTTTATGTTTTTATTAGCATTTCTCTTCTATTAAGTTACACAAGAAGGAGTACCAAAAGAACATCTAGAAAATACTATGCATAAATATAAAATTATGTTCAGAAAGAAAAGGTACAAGTGTGGGTGTGTTTTACAGATCATTTACATTGAAGACCAAAATTCTATATTTCCAGTGGCCAAAGGAACTATTCCTCATTTGGACAAATCACATAACACTAAGAAATTCTGTGGTCATAAGCAACTATACTAGTCAATGTTTGGATGGGTCAGTCATCACCCAGCAGCCAATAATGGGTCTATAAGTGAAGTACGGAAGAGTTCCCACTAACCCTCACTCATATCTGAAAGGAAACCAAGATCATCTAATGATAACTAAGAACCAGTGTTTGGAGGAGCTTCATTGTTCAGCTTGTGGCTTTCAACCATCCTGTGGCTCTCATATCCTCTCAATACCTTGCTTATTAATATATTTTCCTTTAAACATTTGCTGTGCGTATTTGTATTTCCAAAGCCATAAGTTAACTGGAATAATGTTGCTGAAAGTGAATCATTTTGTCTGAAAGGGATCAAAGTCAAACTGTGGATATTCAAAACCCAGTTCTTTTACATTGAGTGTAATTATTTAAGTTATTTAACCTTTCTGTCCTTATTTGCCTCCAGTATATGGATAAGATCTCATTAAAGAAATATTTAATTATAAAATGCACATAACAGAACTTAAGCAAAGTTTAAAAATTTAAGTTCTAATATTAATATTACAGCTATGAATGAATTTATATTTTATAAATAATATGCTACTCTGAATTACTGTAACAAATTATTTTCCACACAAGTTTTAGTAATATTTTAACAAAGAAAATAAAAACTGGAACAAAAATAAATAACCTAGAACTGTGCAGACATATTTACTCATATACATGAAGATGCATATGAATTATACCAATCTACAAATCATATAAGGCTTAGTTTCACTTCATTATAAAGAGAAAATAAACTAAAAATATTGTCATCTATAATTTATGAAGAACAATCCTATCTTTATTTAAGTTTGAAAACACACTAAAAGAATAATATGCTAATATAGTGTCAGTTCTCTGAAATTTTTTTCTTACTTTGTTATAATGAATTTCATAAAGGCAAATAAAATGAAATGTTTATCTAAATATCTACATTTCATCTATGAAATCATATGCCATAATATTCTCTAAGACTATACTTGAAATCAGTTTGCCTATTTACCAAGTACTTGGTGTGCAACGATTATCATCTTTTCTATTCTCTCATCATTTAACTATAGAGGATGTTCATTAGTCAAAAATCTTGCAATTTAGTAATGACAGTAAGCATGGACATGCATCAATATGACGGCAGAAATATACAAAAGTGTAATTGGAATCATTAAAATGGTCTGTAATAGAAAAATGGCAAAGGAAGATGTAATTAAAAAGATATTTGGTGAAGACCTATTGGAGATGATGATATTTAAACTGAGATTTTCAGGATGAAATGAAGCTGAGCTTGTGAAGGTCCCAAGAAGATGCACTCTTGGCAGATAGATCAGCATGAAAGGGCACCAAGGCAGTCAGTCCTTAGTTTTAGGAACTGACTGGAGGGCATTCTGCCAAAAGCAGAAATTATAATTCAAGCTCCTATTGAGGCCAGTCAGTAAGTAATAAGGTTCAGTATAATGGGGTGGCTGCTTTTAGTTATATTATTTTCAACGACATATACTTTGTTTGCATATTAATGGAATCATAATTATATTCTTCCCACAGGGACACTCTGTGATTGCATATTAAACACACAGGAATAATTTTCATTTACAAGAATAAATATGCTCTGCCCTATTTTTTGTAAAGCACGCTTGTCCCTTGAGTGTGTCTTTTCTTTTCCTCCTCACCTTAGCAATACCCAAAACAACAGAGAAAACTAAGTAATAAATGACAAGTGACAGCAGAATTAACTATCAAAACAAAAATATGATGTGAGTTCTCTGATGACTTTGCAGTGCAAATCTCATATGAAGGCAAGAGACACTACCTATCCCAAGTGATGGTTCCCTGAACAAAAAAGGCTCTGATTGGTTAGAGGTTACAATATCTATGTATGAGAGGAAGTTTAGATATTTACCTTCAATCTCCTTACTTTTCAATGAAGGCACACAGCTTTCTTAAAAGGAAGGAGTAGTTTTTATTAAGAAAAAATTTTTTAGTCCAGAACTCTATACATAGAGTAAGATATGTTTCCATATTTTCATACTGATACTTCAATAGTGTGCATTGCATAATCGGAGCAGAAATCTCAATTTAGACAAATTGTTTTTGCTAATAGATTGGAGACAGGTGTGCTATTTTAGTAGCTTCAAAGCCGCCACCTGCATCCTCGTATGCTTTTAGCTGACCCTTAAGTTGGAAGGAGACATTTTCCCATAATGTATAAGTATGAAAGCATAGTAGAAAATATCAAGAGTGGCAATAGATAGAAGGGCTCCTATTTGTCAGACACATAGAAGAATGCGTAAATATTCAATGTGTTTCTTAAAATTCACAAGCTGCAAATTATCCAATTCTGGATGAAAGGATCTTAAGTAAAGGGGAGGTTTAGTTAAAATAAATTTTTTAGACAAATGTGAGAGCTACATTACATGTATTTATATACATATATGTTATGAATGTGGCAAGAGAGAATCCACTTTACATAAAATTCAATGATAATCCACTATTCAATACTTAGAAGAAGAACACTATGTGTCACGTTTTTATTTGGGAAGATTAGTTAGGCCTGCAACATGGCTCAGTGTGTTAAGCTGCTTAATGCCAAGAATGAGTTTCTATTAAAGGTCCACATTGTTAAAAAAGAAGCCTCCCTCAAGTTGACGTTGAGTATTAATGCTGTGATATGCATGTACTTTCAGAAACACACACATGTGCGCGAGCACACACACACACACACACACACACACACACACACTAAATTCAATGTATATTGTAAATTTAAAAGTAAGAAATCTTTATTTAACTTAATTGCAAAAAGTACTGCAGAGGTAAACTTTTGAGGAAATATAGAAAAGTTGTCTAGACATGGTACAGCAACATTCCTGACAGGCTATCAATGCAGGTGGAGAAAGTGTATTGATTTGTGATAGTATCATGATGGGGATTTATATGTGTTTTTGATGAACAAAATATGAAATTGAAATGAATTAGAAGAGTTTGGTGGTTAGCAACTTAAAATGCTATAAAGGAATTTGATCCCATTAGCTTTGATTTTTGTCTTTTTTCTAACTTCAGGGACTGGAGATTGAGCCCAGGTCTTTGTGTGTCTATGCAAGCTTTCTTCCAGTGAATCAAATTACCAAATATTCTGATAACTTATTTAAGGTTAGAAGCAGGCAAATATATATGGGTAAAACCAAACTTAATTGTTTGTTATATTTCAGATGTCTAATAAATACTTGGGGAACTTGCCTAATACTAATAACAGTTCTCTCTACATGAGGTAAGTAGTATTAGTACCATTTTGGCTCTTTTTGAATACTTGTGTGAAGTCTCTAATGTGCTGAAAATAATCAAATGAAAGAAATATGCAAGTAAAGAAAGATCATAAAGTCATAATGGAGGAAAGTTGAGAACATTATAATAATTAAATTATAGAACTATATTATGATTATTATATCTGACTGTAATTTTGCCAAAGAATTTTGAAGATAAATATGAGACTTACAATAGTGTATGTATTTTTTCTCTCTCTCTTTGGCCATTAATTGGGAAGATTCATGTAATTATGTATCTTTTTTGACATTTTATAGAAAATATCTGAAATCGCAATGGGTTTGTGAGAAAGATAGCTTTGTTATTAAACAATTTTAATATGTCTATTTTTATAAGCTTGTGGGAGTAACAAGCCAATATCTTGTTTGATTTAAGATCCACTCTCCCAGATGGAACCCATACTTGACAGTGTTTTGGTAACTAAGAACTAGAGGCTAGATAGCCAAGAGACCAAAAATAGAACAAATTACCACTGGTCTAAAAATACATAGCAATAAAATAGTTCCTAATGATGCTATAGTCATAGGTCAGTGCTCTGCTCATCCATCATCACAAAAGCTTCCTTCTGCAGCATGTGTTAGGTGAAGACACATTGACAGAAGGACCTCCCACAGCAAGCATGAGACAAACTGCAAAACAGAGACAAACTGCCAGACAATATGAATAGAGTGGGAGTCTTGGACGATCTATCTGTAGATGACATTTCTCTATCAAATCATTCTCCACAGGGCTTAGGAAACCCAAGACAGAGTGATTCATAACAGAAATTGGAATATGTATTAAAGCAATCAAAATGAAAAGTTTTCATTGTGATTTCATAACTTTCAGTTTCTTTCTTGGTTAAATCAAAGTTTGGATATTATTTCTTACCTAAATCATAATGGATAGCATAATTTCATCGTACATATGTATTAACTGAGGCTCTCAAGGAACAATGAAATCATATATGATTACTCAAATATTCAAAAAGAAATAAAGTAAAAAACAAAACAAAAAATAAATTAATTAACAACAAATTATTGCTAAGTTTTGGGGAAAGATAACACTCATTCTTTCTTTCTTGGAGTGTAAAATAGTACAGCCAATATGGGAATAACTGTGGTCATTCCTCAAGAGGCTAGAAATAGTTCACCATATGACTCAGGTATCTCACCTCTGGACATGTACCCAAGAAGATTACATCCTACTATGGAGATACTTGCTCGTTCTTATTTATTTCTACTCTATTCACTATAGTTACCAAATTGAATCAGTCAAGAAGCCTTATGATTGATAATTTGGAAATGGAAATGTACAGATACCAGCAAAAATTTGTTACAGTTAAACTGATGGAACTACAAAAAAGTTATACTGAATGAGGTAACTGAGGTTCAGAGAGGAAAAGGTCACATACTCTCTTTCAGATGATGAACCTAACTTTAATCTTTTAACTTTATATATTTAATCTAGAAAATTTAAAATACCTCTTGGAATCAGGAAATCAGGAAGAGGACACTGGGATATAGAAAATACCATACTGGAATGCCAGATAGTAGAACATAGGTGGAATAAAATTTGAATGGGGGATGCCAGAGACATGTAGGTTTAAGTAAAACACAAAAAAAGCATGTGGGTTGGCAGAGATGGAAATAGGGGTAGAATAAGTTGACTCAGAAAGAGTAGATAAGAAAGCCACATGCTAACCTACTATCTTATAACTGCACTAAAATTTGTAACACAAATTTGGATGGAAGGTTCTTTTGCGAGCCAGATAATACTAGTGCTGAAGTAGTGTGTTACTTGCAGTTCAAAGACTGAGCTATCTTCATAGGAACTGTTGATCAAGAAAACCCAGAAGGATACCTCAAAAATGTAGAATCTCGTAAACCTTCTTGGTTATCCACTTGAGCATAATGACCCAGGAGTCCACGGAAATGACCCCAGCTAGGACCCTGGGCAGTGGAGGAGACAGTGCCTGAACTGGCCTTGCCGCGTAGTCAGGATGATGACTATCATGATATCACCATAGAACCTTTGTCCGGCAATGGATGGAGACAGAGACAGAGACCCACATCAGAGCACTGGACTGAGCTCCCAAGGTCCAGTTGAAGAGCAGAAGGAGGGAGAATATGACCAAGGAAGTCAGGACCACGAGGGGTTGATTCACCCACTGAGACAGTGTGCCTGAGCTAATGGGAGCTCACCAACTCAAGCTGGACTGGGAATGAACGAGCATGTGATCAAACCGGACTCTCTGAATGTGGTTGACATTGGGGCAGACGGAGGGGCCAATGATAATGGCACTGGGATTTGTCTCAATTGCATGTACTGGCTTTTGGGAATCCTATTCTCTTAGGGTGTATATTTTCCTAAGCCTGGATGTGGGGGGGGGGGCTTGGACTTCCCACAGGGCAGGGTACCTTGCCCTCTCTTAGGACTGGAGGGAGGTAGGGGGTAAGGTGTGTGTGGGAGCCGGAGGGAAGTGGGAGGATGGAAGGAAGTGGGAGGATGGGAGGAAGTGGGGATTTTGATTGGTATTTTTTATAAAGTAATAATAAAAAATATTTGATTTGAAAAAAAAACCTTGATGTCTAAATAGGTTAAAAAATGACAAGATTCATTTGCTGAAGATATTGCATCACACATGTGAGTGGATAAAAGGGCTACAGCATTATATCATAGGATGTGATATAGCTAGACATAGATATGGTAATAATGAACTTATATCATCTGTGGTTACTGGCACTGGGATAAATGCCAGCTATGAACCTATGAGGAACTTGTGCTTCATCCTGCCAAAATATTGACTGCTGACTTATTTTTGGAAAGGTAGAATCACTGTCTTGAATTGTATACCCAATACTAAATCCACCAGAGTCAACGGTTATATGTAAGTTCATGATCACAGAGATGGCATGGGGCTTACTAAGCACTGGACTTAAAATCAAAGTGACATTTTTGAGCGTGGTTCTTAATCATTTTGAATAGTGTTAGAGACAGATTAAATGGCTAGAAAAGTAATGAGAACAGATTTTAAACATGTATGGATTCATTTAAAAATAAAATAAGCCTGTTTTCAATTGGGTCAAAGTATACTGCGATTTTATCAAAATTTCTAAAAATTTTCAGAATTGCTGTACATCTATAATCTTTTCACAGTCGTTCTGATGTACACTTTTAAAGCCTCAATTGCACAAAATTTGTACAAGAGTCCAATTCTACCATGAGAAAACAACTAATCTCTTATGATTTAAGAAAATACAAATGATACATAATAATCCATAATAAGGTGAGCTTTTAAAACCTTCCACAACAAGAGTAAATTTTGCCAGTATTCTAAAATGATACATTTAATTAAATTAATAGGCAATGCAATGTAAAATACACATCAATAAAAATGCCACCTAGGTTGAGTATATATGTGTATGTACTTACTTACACAAGCACATACACAGTGATTACAACTATCTTTGCACATTGTTTTCCAGTTCTGTTTCTTTTCTCTTAAACAAGGTGATTTATCATCTTAACTCTAAACAATACCTGAATTGACAAAATGTACAATATCTAAAAGCAGAGATATCCTTATTTCTGGCAATGCCTTATTCTAGCTAAATAGGAAAGACAACAGAAAATCCTTCAGGCCTTGGGGTTGACAGATTCATTTAGATGTGTGTTTCAGTGTGAGGAAGAGGGATTATTATTTGTTTCTTTGAGGGTAAGAGTGTCATTTAACTAGGTCAGTAAACAGGAAACTTTATGTGAGCTACTCAATGATCAAACTTTAGTAGGCTTGAAAAAAAAATGTTCTTCCAAGCTTTACTGAAACTGAACAGTAGATCGATCAGCTAGACAGCTGAAAAGAATGAATTGGCCATGTCATAGTTCCGCTGGCAGTTGCATGGAGAAAGACAAGCAATAAGGGCATTTGTTTCAGAGAGAAGTGTGGTGCCTTAATTCTTGTATAGAGTGACACTTTGTTGAATTCCTTTCACTTTCCAACTTTTATTAAGAACTACAGTTCCATCAAATATAAAAATGAAAGGACATTGAATCAAGATTTTAATGAGCATGAGCAAAAAAACATATAATTTTTAAAAACTTATTCAATGGAGACCTGATCATTGCTCATGTAACCAATTAAATACTCAGTGATTACAGATAGGAGAAAGGGCTTATTTTGTTAACAGAGGAAAAATAACTAAGATATTTTTTTATTTTCCTCTTGTACAAATATATATAAATGTCAGCTCGCAAACAAGTGTATGATTAATTTTAAATTCGGCTATAAATCTATAGTCTTGAAGCAGAAAAGCAATTAGATTGAAAAAGTGTAAAGAAAACAGTCACTCCGCCACGCCTTTCTTTTTCTTTCTAAAATATCACAGCTACTCTTGTTGAGCCACAGGGCAGCTCACAGCTCACACGATTGTACCATTTTGTATAAGATAAAGTATGACTGAGCTTTAAACACTTATCATTTTTGTCTTTCATAAATATAAGTACAGAAGCATAGCACTTTTGCTCTCTTGAAATCATTTACTTGTCTTTTTTCACATTGTCATCTTTGGGTGAGTTCGAAAAATTATTCTGTGGAGAGATAATTCCCTACGCATGGTCAATAAAAATCTTTGATGCTGCTCAAGGGTTTGTTTCACTGTCATTGTATTCATGACATGCAATATGATCTATGAAGACCCTAGTAGTGGATACCAGGAATATACACTTAAGGAAAGAAATGTTAAAGTTGGTTGTGTCTTTGCTATGAGCAAATAATTATAAAATCATGTAAAGACAGTAAAGCTATACTTATTCTTATCAGCATATTGTTAATCAAACTGAAAGCTTTTTGTGTATATAAATTTTAAATTGTTTTGGCTATAAACGCTATTGAGTTATTCGTAATAAATATTAAACATAGAATTTTCTATAAGCTATGTATATAAAGAATCACTGTACCAGGTGTGTGAATCTCTGAAGATTGTATCTTAATATTATTTCCCAGATATGGATCACAGGAAATGTTCCATGAATTATATTGAACCTTTATTTCTTTTTCTTGTTGTTTATCTCTGAGATAATTTAATGACAACATTTCTCCCTTCTCTTTTCTCCTTACAGAACCTCTAATATCTCCTCATTTTTCTTCAAATTCATGGTTTCCTACTTCATCACTTGTTATTGCATTCATATATGTCTTTGTATTTACATCCAGAGTCCAAATTTCTTAATTATTTATTCTAGATATTAGACATTAAAATGGCAAATACACAACTCACAGAGATCTGCTAATTTTATTCATTATATCGTCAACATTATCAGTATATGATACAGCAGATTATATATAAGAAAGTTGAGAAAAGTTGAAGTTCAACAACTTTTAAAAATTAGTCCTGAATTGTCAGCACAGGAACATAAAATAATAAAATGCTGAAAAGGTGCTTAATTACCAGTTGCATTTGGGATCATCTGTCTTTTGGATGAGGTTTCCAATCATCATTTATTACCGTATTCAGTTCCAAAATGAGAGGAACGCAGAATGTGCATTTGGCAAAAGCAAATCATTAACAAATCTTCTAATTGCTTCCTAAGAATGCCTTATTAAAGAAGTGCATAACCTGTAATATTTTATAATTATTGTTTGACAAATCCATTGACATAATGAATTATAGTTATTTTCACCCCATTTTCCCACTTTCATTCTCCTTCCTCTCTCCCCAAACCCTTCTTCCCAAGTTTCCTTCCTCCTTATGTTACCTTTTTTTTTTTTTGTATATTAGTCGCTGACTTTAATTAGACTTTCTTGTAGAGGAGGGGGATTATTAACTTGAGCAAGTACAACACACCCATCATTGCACTGCTGAATACAATATCTTTCCAACAAAAATCTTTAAATGTCTCATTTTACCCTGGTTCATGCTATGAAAAAAATGCCCTATACAGCTCACGGCTGCTACAGTGAATTAAGTACTGCAAAAGGTTTGTCATGCCTAGAAGACAGCTGTCTGTGCCTATCTCCCATGCCCTGCTGTATCTGTTCTTTCTGTGTCTCTTCCACATTGTCATTAGAGCCTTGGAAAGGTATTTTTGGTAAGAAATTAGCAAAATAATCCACAATTTCTGTGCATAAAGAAACTCCCTTATCACTGTTCTACTTGTGTTAATGGAACTTAAAGTCAACATAAACTTTCAGATGTATGGACATGAAAGTGCTTTCTACAAATGGTTTTGTATTGTTAGTAATTAATGTATGTATATATATATACATATATATATATGATAGCAATGTACATCATCCATTTTTTTCTCAACCAAAAACATCATTCTATACTTTCACACAAAGTAAAAGTAAGTGCGTGCTTCTTAATTCATTTCAAATTATTTATTTCTGTAATTGGGTGTTTTGCCTACAATTTTTCTTACAGATATCTCACTCATGTTTTTTCTTACATTTTCATAGAAAAAGAGAAATAAATAACAAAACAGATATCATCAAATATTTGTCAAAAGATACCACTGTTAGTTATTTCTATGAAATCAAAATTCCAATTGGATTTTATATAATTCCATGTTTATTAATATATAGAATACATGTGTTATACATACAATATTTTTACTACAACTATAAAATCAAAATTGATTTATAAATTGTGAGAACAGCTAAATCAAGAAAAACTAAGAACATTTTGAAAATGCATTTCCTGATTTTACTTACGTGCAGAACCTTTAAGTGAATAGTGAATTTAAAAATTTAACTATTGTTCAATAATCTGATTCATATATACCTTTACTAGAATTACATTTATCTAATCTTTTTCAGATTAAAATGTTATGTGGTAAGTCCATCATGGTTGTTCATACCTCTAATAAGAACAGTCAGAGGTCAGCCTAGACAAAGTAGGAAACTCAAAGTCAGGCTGGATTATATCACAAGGTGATGGATAAAAAGAAACAGTCGATCAATCAATCAATCAATCAAATGAACAAACAAAAAAATCTAACAAAATTCTATAAAGTGTTAAATATATGAACAGTGATTCCAAATTTGTGTTTTATACATAGTTTGTTTTGTTTATATTGTGTTTAAAATTATCTGAGAAAAATGAATTTAATATTATTAGCAATAATCACTAATTTTATAAAAAGAGTTAATGACTCACAAAAGTTTATGTGCAAAATATGTGAGTTATGCAGTAGTGGTATATCTCCTTGCCAAGCTTGAAGAAGCCAAGTCTGTCTTGATGTCAATCCTTTTCACATTTTGTTGAAGAAAAACTAATTGTAGCACATCCTATTGAATGGAAGATTTACTGAAGCATAGCTATGGGAAGTGAAAAAATATCTGCTGCTGAATCATTGTTTTGGCTACACAGGATAACTACAAAATCTTTTGAAATTAAAGATATGATTTGGGAAAGTTATTCAATATCTTAAAACATTCTAGACTTTTAGAACTTTATAATACAAATATTAATAGTTTCCTTATGGCAAATATATGAAGGGGAAAACATTATCTAGCTAGGAAGATCAAATATTTCACATTCCCCATGCCCATCATTATCATTACAAAAGAAAACTACTCTCTTGTCATGATTTCCTAAGCCAGTCAGAAATGTCTTTATTTTCATTAAACATATTTTCTAACTTATATTTATTTCCACACATTATGGACAGGGTTTTATTAAAATGTACTCTTAGAAATATATTCTATCAATAAATATTAGTTAGTATTATATCTCCATATCCTTATTAAAGGTTGCCAAACATTAATAGTTGAATGAAAATTAAAATTATCTGAGGATAATGGCAACAATATAACATCTCACTACCCACCATATATTAAGATTATATACAGTAAAATACCTTGAAATACATTATGTACATCTTAGAATTGTTCATTTTAGTATTTTTATTATAAAATGCTTTTCATTCTATATTCTGACATTGTTTTAATTGAGCTATATAGTTTTCTCTGCTACTTTTTTTTTTCTCTCCCCTCCCCTCCTACCCTCTGCCATGGTCCCCATGCTCCCAATTTACCCAGGAGATCTTGTCTTTTTCTACTTCCCATGTACATTAGATCCATATGTGTCTCTCTTAGGGTCCTTGATGTTGTGTAGGTTCTCAGGGATTGTGAACTGTAGGATTTTTTTTTGCTTTATGTTTAAAAACCACTTATGAATGAATACATATATATGACTTTCTGGGTTACCTCACTCAATATAATGTTTTCTAGATCCATCCATTTTCCCACAAATTTTAAAATATCATTATTTTTTTCTACTATGTAATACTACATTGTGTAAATGTACCACATTCTTTGGTTGAGGGTCATTTAGGTTGTTTCCAGGTTCTAGCTATGATAAAAACTGTTGTTTTTATCTCTGATGGCTAATGATGTTGAACATTGTTGAGCACATGTCCTTCTGGTTTGATTGAGCATCCTTTTACCTAAGAGAGGTATTTCAGCGTCTTGAGAAAGGTTGTTTCCTAATTTTCTGAGCAATTGCCAAATGAAAATCCAAAGCAATTTTCACTCCCACCAGAAATGGAGGAACATTCCTCCATTTACCCCACATCCTTTCCAGCATAAATTGTCATAAGTGGTTTTGCTCTTGGCCATTCTTACGGGTGTAAGATGGAATCTCAGCATTGTTTTGATTTGCATTTCTCTGATGGCTAATGATGTTGAACATTTCCTTAAGTGTCTTTCATCTATTTTAGAATCTCTGTTGAGACTTCTCTGTTTAGGTCTGTACCCCACTTTTTTATTGGATTATTTGTTCTTTTGATGACCAATTATATGAGTTCTTTGTATATTTTTGAGATCAGCCCTCTGTCTTATGTGGTGTTGGTGAAGATCTTTTCCCATTCTGTAAGCTGTCATTTTGTCTTGTTGATCATGTCCTTTCCTTTATAAAAGATTTTCAGTTTCAGGAGGTCCCATTTATAATTGTTTTTCTCAGTGTCTGTGCTACTGGGGTTATATTTAGGAAGTAGTCTCCAACAATGCATTCAAGTATGCTTCCCAATATCTGTTCTATAATTTTGCTGGGAGTTTGATTGGCATTGCATTGAATCTGTAGATTGCTTTTGGTAAGATATCCATTTTTACTATGTTAATACTACCTACCCAAAAGCTTGGGAGATCTTTCCATTTTCTGGTGTCTTCTTCAATTTCTTTCTTCAAAGATTTGAAGTACTTGTCATACAGATCTTCCACTTTTGGTTTGGTTAGAGTTATTCCAAGATATTTTATGTTATTTGTGGCTATTGTGAAGGGCGATGTTTCTCTGATTTCTTTCTCAGCCCATTTATCCTCTATATAAAGGTGGGCTACTGATTTTTTAGAGTTACATTGTATCCTGCTACATGACTGAAGGTGTGAGTTATAGAAATTCCTGAGTAGAATTTTTTGGTTCGCTTATGTAAACTACATGAGGGAGATTGGTCTTTAATTCTCATTCATAGTAATGTCTTTGTGCGGTTTGGGTATCAGGTTAATTGTATCCTCATAAAAAGTGTTTGGCAATGTTCCTTCTGTTTCTGTTGTGAGGAACAATTTGAGAAGTATTGTTGTTAGTTCTTTGAAAATCATGTAGAATTCTGCACTGAAATCTGGGTCTGGCTTATTTTGGTTGGGAGACTTTTAATGGCTCTTTCTTTTTCTTTAGCAGTTAAGTCTATTTAATTTGCTTATGTGGTCTTGATTTAATTTTGGTAAGTGATATTTATCCAGAAAATTTTCCATTTACTTTAAGTTTTCCAATTTTGTAGGGTTCAGGTTTTTGAAATATGACCTAATGATTCTCTGTATTTCCTCTGTGTCTGTTGTTATGTCCCCCTTTTCATTTCTGATTTTGTTAGTTTGGATACTTTCTCTGCCTTTTGGTTAGTTTGGATAAAGGTTTGTCTTTTTTATTGATTTGCCCAAAGAACCAACTCTTTGTCTCATTGATTCTTTGTATTGTTTTCTTTGTTTGTATTTTGCTGATTTCTGCTCTGAATTTATTTCTTGCTTAGTCCTTCTGTATAAGTTTGTTTCTTTTTGTTCTAGCGTTTTCACATTTTCTGTTAACTCACTTCTGTGGGATTTTTCCAGCTTCTTTACAAAGGCATTTAGTGCTATGAATTTTCCTTTTAACATTGCTTTCAATGTGTTCCATATATCTGGGTATGTTGTGTATTCATTTTTATTGAATTTTAGGGAGCCTTTGATTTCTTCCTTTATTTCTTACTTGATCAATTAGTGACTCAATTAAGCATTGTTTAATTTCCATGGGTTAATGGGTTTTCTGAAAATAGTGTTGCTGTTGAATTCTAATTGTAAGCCATGGTGATATGATAAGATACATGGGGTTATTCCATTTTTTTTGTATCTTTTGAGGTTTGATTTGTTACCTCGTATGTGGTCAATTTTTAAAGAAGGTTCCATGAGGTGCTGAGAAGAAAATATATTCTATTATTTTTAGGTCATTTTATTCTGCTTTATCTATATTTGGTTGTTCAAGTCTTGCTGTTGCAGAAACACTACTTTTTGTTGGTGTCATGATGCTCTTTATGGTGTTGAGTGTTTTCTTACCTTATCTACCCATCTTTCCTTCTGATTGGTGTAGTTGGAGATGTGTCTCTGGTGATCAATATTTCAGACTGCAATTGATCTAAGGCTCAGATGGTTATTCCGCATGGTGTATTCTGGGCCATTGCTCTAGTCATAATGGACATTACTCGGTGTTCCCAGAGGTCATTCAGCACTCCCAAGGGTTTCTCTGCAATCCAGGGTGTCATTCAGTCTTGTTCACATGGATGTTGCTTGCTTGGGACTGCTCCTGCTGACATCACTGGCTCAGGCCTGCCCAGCAGAGGTTTCTGGCTTGGGGCTACTCCCTCAGGGGTCACCGATTCTTGACTGGTCCCATAGAGGTTTCTGACTTGGGCCCTGTCCCTCAGCAGCGGCCCCCTTTTACCTACTCCTGTGGAGGTTGTTGCCTTGGATGTGGGTGAGCTCCTCTCTCAGGCCTCTTCCCACAGATGTACCTGGCTTGAGACTGCTCCCATGGATGTCCTTGGTTAGGGCTCAGTCCCACAAAAGTCTCTAACATGGGCTTTCTCCCTTGGAGGTCCCTGACTCAATTCCGTCCTGCAGAGGTCTCTGCCTCAGGCCTGCTCCCTTGGTGGTTGTCCCTTGTACTTGCTCCTGTGGAGGTCAGTCCCTTGGGCCTGAGGTTGCTGGCTCAGGCCTATTCTGACATTTTGATTTTTCCATGTTTTCAATATGTACCACAAAAATTTGTAAAAACAAATTAAAATACTATATTTGTATCCTAAAATTAATATTTTTAAAATCATGTTTAACGTCAGAATGGATTGGATCATAAAATTTGATTACTATAAATAAGTAGGCTAATTTATATTGTATAATATTTCAGCATTGATTCTAAATGAGATCTTAGCAATACTATATTTACAGTATTTCAATGCAAAACAGTGAGGTATTCAACTTTGTATATTGTCAGAAAAATGCTATATAAATCTATAGGCCACTGCCATTGAGAAAATATTAAAATGTGAAATAAAGGTTATGGCTGTGACAAATAAGAGCACTGAACATTGATAGCCATTTGGGTATAATATTGTTAAATGAAACCCCATTACCACTGTAATAGTTGACTGTCTAATAAGCTGGAATATTTCATCAGGAATATTATAACAAGATGTGCTTTGAAGCATCTGTTGGAAAACAATAGCTTGATATAGCTCATTTAGGGTTCAGTGTGATCACTCTCATTTTCCTCTCTCATATTGTTTTTTTCTGCAAGGGTAACAATGAATATTAAATGTGAGGTCTTTAGTGGTCTGTGACATTGTGCCTTAGTCAGAGTTTGGAACACTGCCCAAAGGAAACATGTTTAACTGAAAGATACCATAATGATAAAAGAGGCAAATGAAACTGGAAAGTGAGTTCAAATACAGAATGCAAATATAAAACCTACTAATTCAGTGACATTTCAGAATCTTTTAAGCTTTTGTCATTAAAGAACTAGGCACCTTGTGCTTATTATTTTAGTGTTCATTTCCAAGGTTTATGTTAATATAAAGTCTATCAATGGAATGTATCATTATTTTTAAATTACAGACAGACCTTTAAAATAAGTGTATCACCTAGTGTTATGAATATGATTGTGTATCCATACTTACCATTTTAAATTATACTAAACAGTAGCCAATAATTTTAAGTATTTTCCCTTTGAAATTTATATATTACAAGCTTGATTTATCAAATAGTTTATGCAGAATATTTTATGTGTAACTTATTTGAATGTTTGAGATTAATACAGAGCTGTGTAAAACATTGGAAAATGTTAAAATTTCAGTAATAATCATAAAATTGTAATAGATTATAGAAACAATCTCTCATTGAAATATTTGCATAATTACAGTGGCTGAAAGCGTACCTCTTTAAGACTTATCATGTTTTCTATGTTGCAGGATATTTTATATAAAACCTTGCAGGTTTTAATAATGTGAAAATTAAAGTTTCCAGAAACCTAATATATAGTGTATTTCGAACAAAACCTATGCAGTATTTCGAACAAAACCTATGCATTAAAAATTCATGCTATTCTACTGAAATTTTAAGAGGTTTTCTTTTTTGGTGTGTTTTATCATTCCCCAAAGTGCACTGAAGATGTTTGGTTTGAGATTAATAATACTCCTTTCTTTTTCTACACTGGTTCAAAATTTGCATGTGTGAAATCTTCATGGTTTGTTGATTCATTTCCTGAGAGAAAGCTAGGCCTTCATAAATGGTCCAAAATTACTCACTTCTCACTAAGAAAACCAGCTTTAGCTCTCTTCTTATATTACTATTTTTAAGTACTAATTTTGCTTCTGTCAGGCCTACCAGTAACAATTACTGAAGGAATGAAAAAGGAATAAACCTTGCTTTGCTTTTGTTTTGGTCTAGTATCTTACAATGTAATCCAGGCTGAACCAGAATCACCATCCGCATTCACTCAGTTTCTACAACCTGGGATAACAATGTTCTTCCACCTCTCTGGCCTTGGTCCACTATAATTATTTGTTTACTTCTATGTAAGTAAACAATGATAGAAATAGCATCCTGATTATTCTGTAAGGACAGGTAGAGAGTAAGTGAGGTTTATAAAAAACAATAAAGCATGACGAGGCACATTAAAAATTAAACATTAAAGCTTCATGAAGAAGTTGTGCTTACCTAAAAATTGAAGAGCATTAAGGAGGTGAAATCTCAATGGTAAATCTGAATAGAAGTGTCACAGAGGAGTGAACTCCTAAGACAAATGTTTTATAGTAGGAGAACATGGAATACTTGAGTTCCTGAAAGTGAAGAGAGTGTATTGAGTAAGAGCCCATGAATTAGTCGTCCACAAGGTTCAGATGACCCTACAGAAAAAATATTAATGTGTTCCTTGTATTTGATGTCTCAGTTTTAGTCTTAATTCTTTTTTTTTCGTGATTGAATTGAAAAATGAATCATAGCTTTCATTTACTTGTAAGTTAATGTGAAGAAGAAGCTCATTAACACTTAGGGAGTACCTATGGAAATATTCTTGGAAACTTTTCTAGGAAATAGGTAAAGAAGAGGCTCTGAAGAGCAGATAGAGAACATGGCTTTAGGTAGGGAAAATATGCATTCCTTCTTATAACAGCAGGTTGACAGCAGGTGGCTTCATTTCTGCTCTACGATGACGGTGGTGGGCTCACGGCCTAATGGCTGGAGGAACTGGCTGACTGATTCTGAGATAATATCAGTCCAACTTTGGATATTTCTGCTCATCATATCTGGTCATTGTTAGATAAAGAGATCATTGTTTTAAAACTTGTTTATAAATTTTGTAGAAGTAATCATTCTCATTCCCATATACAATGTATCTTTTTTCTTTAATTTTTAATTATGACTGCCCTTTCATGGAAGATAATTCAATAAGAGAGTATATATATATATATATATATATATACTCTCTTATTTCATATATATATAAACTCTCTTACTTCATATATAGATGAAACTCTCTTATTGAATTACTAATTTATATAAAAACTCTCTCCTTAACTTCATATATGTGTGTGTTTGTGTTTATTCAAACTAAAAGAAAGTACCAGTTTGTCACACACACAATCACACACACACAATCACACACACACATACACAGGCAAAAAGAAAAAACCCACATTATCCATTAAATAAAAAAGTCCAGTCACAACACCTCTTCCCCTTGGTGTTATTCATCACGACATAATCAACAGTGACTCATTGTTGTCAACTTTTATTTATACTAAGGTAATATAACTTTATTAAGGATTGTCACTGAAAATATAATTTTGCTTGAAATGTATATA
>PVIU01015747.1:0-47229 GCA_004026605.1 Ondatra zibethicus
TAGGAGAATGAAATTAGACCCTTATCTGTCACCCTGCACAAAACTCAAGTCCAAATGGATTAAAGACCTCAACATAAATCTAACCACACTGAACCTGATAGAAGAAAAAGTGGGAAGTAGCCTGCAGCACGTGGGCACTGGTGACCAGTTCTTATGTAAAACCCCAAGGGCACAGACAATAAGAGCAACAATTAACAAAAACATCTTAACTCAACTTTTCCAACACTCACCATGTCTAAATTCGTTCTAAGGGTGGTGGTTGAATTATTAATCTTCTCCAGCAGCAATGCTTGGAAAACATCAATCTGTATTATTGTAAGTACCAGTCACACTACCTACTGAGTGGCTAGAAACCCAGTAGGGCTTTCATTCAATCCATAGTTTACCAGGAACTGGGATGTAATGACCACTAGAGTAATGATCAGGACTAAGCTCAACAACAGCATGAGGTTCTCAGAACAAATAATTCTTTGAGGTCTGGCTCTCCAAAGCTCACTCAGTGTGCTAATACAGACTTGTGTGTTCCACCATCTCGTCTTCTGACATACTGATTATTTCAACCCTAAGACAAGGATAAGGGGAAGGAAAATATCTCAGTCAACATACACTACAAATCTCAATCAGGAGTCATGTATAGAATGTTTTTTTTTTTTTTTTGCCAACTTCCAAAGCCACTTTGGCTTGGCTTTCTTTAACTTCTATTTTACTAAAAGGTGAATAGCATACATATTTATTTGAACCAAGCAACTTATATTTCACAGAAAATGTTGAGAAATACATGAAGTGTGAATTTTCTGATTTCAACATCCCTTAGCATTGACCTGCACCATGAACTTCTGACAGGTAGAGAGTGTGACTGCTGAGCTTATATTTCATTTATCTACAATTTGACCTTTGCCTGAGATTCATCTCATATCCATGCGTGAACATGATTGCCATGACTTTTTTGCTCACGACACATAATCAATATTAAGGGCATTAGTCATACTTCTAACACCTAAGCAAAGGTGAAAGTTCCTGAGGTCACAAGGAAGCCCTCCAGCTTTCCAGACTTGTACTGCTGCATTTAATCTATCCTGTTAAAATATTTAATGAAAAGTCAATTTCTAACCAGTGCATTGGTCTAAAAGTGTCAAAATAAGTTTTCTAACAAATGACATTTTAGAAAGAACTGTTGAGGGAAAGTCTCCTTTTCTCTTCTATAGGCAAAGATGTTGTTTAATCAATTTTGAAATGAGAGATAAATGAATAGGTTGTAAAAAACCATCCCATCACTTTGCAAGGTTGGTCTAATAAAAATAAAGAGCTTCAACCCACAAATTCTATAATTTGACTGGCTGTAAATTATAAATGCCAATTCTTATACAACAAATGCAAACTCATGGAGGAAATATCAATGGAAAACAATTACTAGGTGGATTTTGTGCTCTAGAGCCACAAAATAAAATACATTTAGTGTATTCAGATCAATGCTGGAGGAAATGCCAAGGCTGGAGTATGCATTTACTCATTCTGCAGAGATGTCCAAAGCTATTAACTTTCTGCACCTTAATTAGAAAAGCAACACAAAACTCTTCTCACTCAATAGTAGGAAATTCAAGACATTTAATACTGGGAAAAGATCTGAATTTGTGAAGTATTATAAACCCAAAAGTGTTCTTGGGATAATGGCAATAGTTACTAAAAATAATTTCTATTTTTATGACCATAGATTGATTTTAAATTATAAACCTTAAGTATACAAAGATAATGGATATTGAAAGAAAAAGATAATTACAGGAAAATTAGGATGGTAGAGTGGGCTCAAAAATACTATAATTTTTAATATAATATATTAAACTGCTTAATTGCAAGTTCAATTTTAGAGTCTCATGGCCAGTAAGGTGTTACTGAAGAGTGTTATTAACAAAACATTAGATTTTTTTTCTGTTTTTCAAAAAATCTAATTCATTCCTTTTATATATAATTACTTAAGAATAAATTGTGTTCTAACTATAAGCCACATTAAAATTAAGATGTCATATGCATGCCTTAAGCAAAAATATATATATTTACAGCTATGGATTTATAAAAAAGCGTCCAACCTGGAATACTTAATGCCACATGGTAATCTGAATGTCTGTATTAAAACTTCACTTCGTGTTTATCATACAGATTAACAATACAGGCAAATGGAAGGCATAAAGAAAAGATTGGAAGAGAAAAGAATAAAGAGAAGAAAATTGTTTTATAAGCATTTGCAAGTTGCTCATAAAAATCACAGCCAGCACCCATGAACTCCAGTATTAAAAATGACTTGCTAGACCATTCACAAATCCTGTTAGCAGCCTGTAAGTAAATAAATTCAGTGTGTACATGCTATACTATTTCATGATTCTCAGGTGACTAGAAATGCGTTTAGATGGTCTGTTGTTGAACAGTCATAAAGGTTCTCTAAGGCCAGAGGGTCTTTACTACCATGTAGGAGTTATGTGAATGCTGATAATATCCATTGTTTAAGTTTTCTTGTTATAATATTATACTTAAAATTGTATTTTTATTTGGCTGGATGTTTATTACAATTATTCGTGGTATTTTGAAAACAAGCTGTTGATTGCAGTATTTCTCTTTACAGGAATTATCTTATCATTGACTTAAGAATGGAAGTTGAGGGGCTGGAGAGATGGCTCAGTGGTTAAGAGCATTGCCTGCTCTTCCAAAGGTCCTGAGTTCAATTCCCAGCATCCACATGGTGACTCACAACCATCTGTAATGAGGTCTGGTGCCCTCTTCTGGCCTGCAGACGTACATACAGACAGAATACGGTATACATAATAAGTAAATAAATTTTTTTTAAAAAAGAATGGAAGTTGGTATCAAGGTTCTTCTAAAGTCATTTGTATGGATTGGAGTTGTCTTTAAGACAACAGTCGTTTGATTTCACTCGAGTTTAGTAATTTCGGAATTCTAAGTAATTGTACTATGGGTTCTTGTGTGATATATGTTTGTGATCTAATAAATAAAGCTTTCCTGAAGATCAGAGTGCAGAGCTAAGCCACTTGGTAGTCATAGAGGCCAGGCAGTGGTGGCACACACCTTTAATCCCAGCACTCCAGCACTCAGGAGGCATCGGCAGATGGATTTCTGTGAGTTCAAGGCCACCCTGGGCTACACTAGATAGATCCAGACTTAAAAGAGAAACAGAGTCAGGCAGAAGTGGCTCACACCTTTAATCCTAGTACTTGGGCATCATACACCTTTAATTCCATCATTAGGGAAGTGGAGACAGAAAGGTATATGGCTGGGCAGAGAGAAATATAAAGTAGGAAGAAACATGAGCTTATGACATTTAGTCTGAGGATATGTGGAGACAGGATCTTGTCCAATTTGGTTTGAGGATTCAGAAGAGGTAAAAGGTCTCTCTAGTGGCTGTCTACTTTACTTCTCTGATCTTTCAGCACTTACCCCAATATCTGACTCTGGGTTTTATTTAATAAGACTAATTAGGATTGTGTTTGTGTCACATGCCCTCACCACACATAAACTCATACAGTCAAACATAAACACACATTAATAATAAAAGCAAGGAAGGTAGGAAAAAGGAAAAATTTGGTACATTCTGTTGTTTGAATGAAGGTGTCTTGTCTTTTAAAATTCATGTTGAAATTAAATACTTAGTGCTAGTGGCTTTTGGGAGGTGATTACATCATGAGAAATCTGATCTTTGATGAGAGTGGTACCCTTGTGATTAAAAAGGCTGAAGCTGAATAAGAGATGGCACTACAAATCATCAAATAATGTTACTTCTATTTTTGACAAATTCATACATGAGTATTGTTTTTGCTTAGTTTCCAGCAGATACTTGGCCAAAACTTTGGGTTTCAGTGTAGTGCGATTCAAATACATGACTCAGGTAAGAGACTAGAGAGAGGTCTTAATTTAGCAAAAACCAACAAAGTACTCTTAAGGAAATTTACCTCATTGCTTTTTCTCATTGTGTGATGGGTTAGTCATGGTTACAGAGTGGCAGTAAGTTAGTATATGTAAATCTGTGGTCTAGTGAAAACACTCATTAAATGTTGGCAGTTATTTCCTCTATTATAATGAATTTTTTCAAGTTAACTATAGATAAGTAAAAAAAACAAAAACAATCTTCTTACTCTTCTTTGATACATTCAAAACTGATGATTAGAAATACATGAATTAATAAAAAATAGAATGAGTTCAAATCAATTGCAAAGCAGTATCTCAAATATGTATCATATAAATTTTAGGATAACAATAAAGATCTAGTAATAAAGTAAGACCATTGAGTTTAATTTCCCTCAGAGTTTCATTTTCAGGTTTTTATGATGATTAATTAATTATGCAAATGAACATATAAGTAAAATTATATCTAATACTTAAATAGTATGTCTTTAAGGATTAATGATCTCTATGTGGTTTTGAACTGTAGTCTATTATAGTATTTTTTCTCACGAGAATAGTTTTATTAAAAGGCTGCCTTTATTCTGTTAAGCTAAATCAGACAGCTGGCCCACTTACTATCTCACAAAATTGACTACAAACCGAGCCAACAATATGATAAAGGAAATCAATAAGAAACTGTAGACACTGTGAGCACAAACAGTCATATTTTAGAGAGGGGATTATTTAATACATAAAACATGGAAGCAGGGCAGTGGTCTCAACTGTAGTTTAACTGAAGTTAAAAGGATTGTCCTATGTTCTCAGCTTATACTCATTCCTGAATCTTAAAAATATAGAGATACATGAATATTAGATGATTGTGTTTGCAGTGAAACCAAAACGAAAAGAGCTACGGATTTCTAAATTTGGCAGAAGTAATTTTTAAAGCAGATCAAAGCTCTTGCCTCACAAATCTGGCACTCAGAGTTCAATGCTTGGAACCTATAGAAAGGGGAAAGGAAAAATAGCTGTCCTCTGACTTCCACACATGTGCTAAGGCCATGTGCACATCTTACATATATGTTCATGGGATAATAAATTTGGTAAAGATTAACACTCTTTTAGGTGGGGAGAGACGGACTGAGTACTGGCTCAGCAGTTAAGAGTGCTTGTTGACCACTTGAGTTTGGTTTCAACAGCCCTGTGAGGTAATTCATAATTACCCACAACTCCGGTTCTAAAGGAGTCACTGTCTTCTCTTCTGTCTTCTGTGGGCACCTGGACACAGGCAGCACAGACCCACAGCTATATGCACATAAATAAAAACAAATCTTCAAAAAGTAGTTTTAAGCTTTAAATTGAAACAAGGAATAACTATACCTTTTAGTATTAAGTTGCAGTATTTTATGTGAGGAAGTATCCACCCAACCCAGGCTTCTGAGTCAAGTCCTAGACAAGCTGTTTCCAAGTTTTGTGAACTCCCAGCAAAGTATTTAGTAACTATGTGGCTGATTATTTTCAATTTATAAGAATTTTCATAGTATCTTCTAGAGAAATAACTATATTTAAATTTCTTTTCTTTCTCTTTTTTTTTAGGGGAGAGCGCAAACCCAGTCCCCCACTACCACAAATTATGGAGTATGGTTTCTGCATTTGCGGAAGTCACAGGTGACAGCACATTCTGAGTGCAATGGATAAAACTTGCCCTGGGCAAAACACCTTTATGATCGTGGTATCTCCTCTGCCAGGTTAACTATGTTTAAATTTCTAAAACCTAAGAAGCACTCAATATATGATTGAATGTGTATGGTTTGTTACAAACAATATTCATGCCGTTTATCTCCTAATGGATGGCACCTGACTTATAATGCTGATGAGATAAAGGCTTGGTTTATTAGGTTCTGAATTGATAAGCCCCAGCAAATGGTCACTATCTCTCAGTATCTACATGATTTAGGACATACTAATTTATAGATGGTTGAATTAAATTGTTGTTACTGCTGGAACCATTTTGAAAACATTTTGTCTAACAATTAGCTTAGCTGCTGAAGTTTAAAATTTTTGTTTTCCAAAAGTTGTCCCTTCTCAATTGTGCTTGAAATTTTCTGCAAATATTCTGGTGGAGGAAGGATTTGGTGCTGTAGAAAGACAGACATGAACTATTAGAGTGTAAGGAATGAGCGATGTTTAAAGATTGTGAGGTAATCCATACTTCATTAAAGTTGCTGATATAAATATCAGGAATCTGGGGTTTTATGCCAGCTCAACCACTTTCCTGTTAAGTAATTTATCACAGGTTGGGTTCCTTTCCATAAAACACCGCTGCAACAATTAGTGAGTTTGCCATAGGTCATCCCTTGACAATGAGGGTTAGAACTTCCGAATAGGCTTAGGGTGACATTCTGGCTCCTTTCTGAATGATTTCCCATGTACTAAAAGAAGCAAAGCATCATTAGTTAGCATGTCACTACCTCACATAAAACTTCCTTGTGATGTGTCATTGAAATGTCTGAAATACAGATTTCCTAGTTGGTGTTCAAGGATCACTATGGCTTAGCCCCTTCCAAGCTCATTCATACTTATTTGATTCTTATGAGTTTAAAAAAATATTTCTTGTAATCTGCCTATTTTGCTTCATTCAAGATGAGTTTTAAATTGGGTTTGCAGGAGAAATAAAATTGAAAGAGCTAAGGGAGGAAAGCAAATACATAAACCAGAGTTAACTGTATCTCTTTGCACCACAATTCATGGTCAAGGTCCAAGAAGCCATTAGTGGAATCTTTAATAAGGAAAAGAAAAGAAAACTATAACCATTCCACTAAAATATGGGATGTTAGCTAAGTACCAGTAAACAGGCGCTAAAGGAAACAGAAGTAATTGATATTTGCAAAACACTTTGTGTCAAGTATTTTAAAAGTATAACCTTATTTGTCATTATAATAAATCACATAACTGTATTCTCCAAGAATGACTGATGAGAATTTTGTACATTCTAGAATAATACTAAGATTCTAGTACACTGATGAATATTGAGTTTCTAACAAAATTAAATGAGTTAATTAATATTTATAATAAAAGCAACACTAGAGAGGCTAAATAGCATGTCTACATTGCAACAGTTAAATGTTGGAGGGCCACAATTTGCTTTGTTTCAAAGGCTTGATAACAGCTGCAGTATGATCCCCCTTCAAAGTAGAATCCTTTCTCAGTCCAAGTGTTTCCAAAGTTTCTGATAGTTCTGTAATGGATGTATACTATAAATGACAAGAAAGCACAACATTAGTTAGCTTGAGATTCAAGAAGTCAAAGCTGTTAAATAAGTGTAAACTGTTGAAGTAGG
Organism: Ondatra zibethicus; assembly: GCA_004026605.1. Lineage (NCBI taxonomy): Eukaryota > Metazoa > Chordata > Mammalia > Rodentia > Cricetidae > Ondatra > Ondatra zibethicus. The sequence goes on from PVIU01015747.1 coordinate 7,229, forward strand.
AAGACAGAGGTCAAATTTCTGAGTATGTATATTTGAGGTACACCAATTTATCCTTTATAAATGATCTAAAGGATATATGTTACTTGTGGACAACAGCGTAAAGAGGGTCTAAGTCTTGAGACAATGCTACTAACTTTATTAGTGTTACTAATACAGTTTTGGTGAGAGGAGTGATAGTGTTTTCTTGGTAGGGAAAGTGGAGAGAAGAAAATCTAGGAACAGGATTTCTCAAGACAACTGCTCAGAGAGGCTGGGAAGAAAACAAAAGCCAATTGAGAAGGCAAAACTCTATCAATTACTCTTTCTCAGCAGATGGGCAGTTTTACTGGCAGGAAATGGGTTATTAAGTTTTCCAAGGTGTAGGTGTGGCAGCTAAATCTACTCATCCCAGTAAAACCTGGGAAGAGATGAAAATGAGATGTCATAATTTTCATATAGCATACAAGCCAGCAGAATTCTCAAGGGTCCGGCTTTCTAGTTGCCAAAAGATCCTTGAGCTCTGTTCCTCTGATAGCCTTCTGAAATTTAAGGGTGAAACTCAAAAGTAAAATTTCCAATTTTTTTTTTGGTGCTATCGGGTTCTAGCATAAGGCTACAGTGTGAATTAAAGGTCCTCTGGATGATGTATTAATACACTCATGTGGAAGGAATCAGTTCAGTCTGGTCTGCCGGTTACAATTGTCTTACTCATGAGCTACCTGAAAGAATTAAAAAATAAATAAATAAATAATCATGTCAGTACCTGAAAATCTGAAACATGCAGGACCATTGCAATCCCTTATGATATTTGTTTTTAAAAATTTAGTTGCCAGGACTTATCTCTGGGAAATTCTGAATCAACTAGTCTGCAGTTCGGCTGTGTATTTTGCAAAAGCTCAGAGCATTTCTGAAATTGGGTTGTCCTTTGGGCATTTAAAAACAAAACAACCACCACCACAATGATAACAACAGACAACTTGTTCTGAGAAAATCTTGAACTGGTTTAAAATGCTACTGAGTAGACATAATCTTCATTAACCTATAAACATCAATTTATCATGTTGTTTTATGTAATGCTATTTTATCACATGCTTTAAAATAAATGATTAGTATATGAAATGGTAACTTTACTTTCTATAATTTAGTAATATTAAATACACTATTGTTTCCTGTCCTAGAAAAAAAAGGTCAAATTAATCAAATCTTGAGGGCATCATAAATCATGACCTAAACACTCTCACAGTTGCACTTTGATAGATTACTAAGGGGAACATGTTCAGGAGGCAAGGGCTCTACACTGAGAATTTCATGCTTCAAGTTTGTATCTAAGAATAGATAGGATTCCAATCAGCTGCAACTGATATAGCATGGAGTGGGGGATGAAGTACCTTCAGAAATAATTAGGTCCCAACACAATCAGAATGTTATAAATAATAAACCAAATGTTGAATTGGATCAAAAAAATGGAACTGATGATCACTTGAAAGCACAGGTGTTTTGTGTTTGGTATGCTGTGTGTCACCTGTGAGGCTAGCAGACACATTCGATACAACTTAATGAATCTTCTGGGAAGGCCCCAAATAGATAACTTCAGGAGCATCCAGTACAGGAACCGTCAAAGGCAGACAAGCTAGTGCAATGTATTCTTAAGAAAGGCGATACAGTCTCAGACTAATTCACTCATGCACCACAATGCTAATAGATCCATTAAGACACTTTACTTAGACTCCATCAAAGCAACATAAAAGATGCTGGGCAGTCATGCTTTTTATGTTTCTTATAGGTTTCTTGTGTTTTTATTTTCATTTTCAGAACAACTGGCTTTTTAAGGTAAAATCAAAAGACTTAGTAAAATTACTTATATTGTACACAGTATTTTGTAGATATTAGCTACTTATACCTTGTATTCATGTTATGGACAAATAAATCTTAAAGTACAAAGAAATGAAGTAATATGCCCCAGGTTGCAAAGAAAAAAGTAAAAATAGATGCTCAAATGACTGAACCAAAGTAGCATTTATGCATAATAATTTCACTATTCTGTCTTTCGCTATATTTTGATGTGTAAAGAGGAAAACTAGAAACTAGATGTTAATCTACTAGACTAAATTTTTGTAGAGTATCTACACTTCAGAACATTTAGAGATGTCTCTAAACTTAATTAGATCACACCATAAAATGACCCAGCTGCTGGGGTAAAGTCTGTTCAGTTCTAACAAAGTAATCAATACTGTGTATATGCAGACATCTCATGTCTAGGACTCCTTCAACTAAAGGCAGGGTAGAGGGGCCACAGCTGGTGAAGTAACTAAACAGACCACAGTTGTTTCTCACCATTGACATTTTTGCTAGATGTAAATGTGTGCTGATTATCTGGGTCTGAATTTAATAGTTAAATGAAAATGAAATATTAATAGCAGTCTTCCAATGTTATTAGTTAGACAATGTTACTTTCCCAAAACTGAAAGTGACACCGGACACAGAAGCCAAAATATAAAACACACCCCACTATAATAAAATATAAAACACACCCCACTATAATAAGGTTAGGTGCCCGAACACGTCAAAGTAGAATTAAATAATTTTACATTTTAGCTATTTTGCTTACATAATCCTTAGGGTTCCTTTCAATAGCAGACTCTGTGCTTTGTAATGAATGTAACTCCATATTGAATATACTTGAAAACTTTGTGGTTCCTTGAATTTTTCTGATCCCATATTTTTCATTTATACAGTAGTTCTCTCTTCTGACTGTAGGTAGTCTTCTGGTTTAAACAAGGATAGGAGTACCGTGCTCGTCTAAGAATTTGATAAGGGTCACTGAAAAAATGTAAACCAAATGAGAAGTGGGTCATGCATCTTTGATATAAATGATTAAAGATTTTGTAAAATAAGTACTGTAAACTTTTCCCAGTTGTGTTATCAACATGTTCTTAATAAAAACAAATTAATGCCCAAAGTTGTAGCCAAATAGCCTTAGATATATGTACTCTATTCGTTAAAACGTCATCACACTGCAGATCTCTGAGTATTCCAGACAGTTGCTTAAGGGTGTTGCAAATTTCGAGAAATTTAAGGGCACAGAAATTGATTATCATTAGAAATTTAAGTTAACTAATATCTAATCAAACTTTGCAACCCTCATGACAGGTATTTAATTTCATGGTATGAATATTCTAAATTCAGTAATCACAAGCACATTTATGCATTCACTTTTAATTTAAAATACAAAAGCATAGCTGAGATTCAGTTTCATTAGTTCATGGACATGGCTCCTTATTATCAACAGAAATGCAAAGGGATTGCTAAGATCGCAATGGGACCCATTTTCCTATTTACAAATAAAAAACTTAAAGTCTTTGCAATAAATATACGAAATGAAGGATTTTTATTGAAAGATTCTTAGCATCATAGTACTTGATGAATAAGCAGAGGCGCCTCCAAGCACCAATGTGTAATGAATCTATCTGTCAAATTTATTAAGTACATTGTGTGGATTTTCTTTTTAAAATTATTATGTTATTAATATATTACAGCCACTGTATTTCTTTGAGGTTCGTTTTTTAAATGTTACTTTTTTCAAATCATAATTATATACAAGTCAAATGTGTAATTCTCCTAAGTGAGTGCAATTTCCATGGAGAAACAGTTCCATGGAAAGTAAAAAAATGTTGTATCTGATTATTCATGTGCCTGACTCTCTCATGGCCAATATAAGGCCATTTCTCAGATAAATCCTCTTCTGAGCAAAGCTTCTGAAAATTATCTGCAAACTGTTGCAGGCTTCTGTGCATTCCAAGAAAGACAAGGTAGAAGTCACTCATAAAATGGAAGGTTGGTGCAAAACATGATGCCTTCTGAATCTTTACAAATCTAAGAAGCTAATATGCAAATTTATAATGGTGACATCCCATGTTAAAAACCTGCATATCATCTCTTATGCCCCTGACTCTACTTCCCTTTTGCCACCTAATACTCTATTCAACTCATACAAAATTAACAACTTCCAACAAACTGACCTGATGTTGCAATCCTGTGTTTTTACCTGTTGCATACAGGTTTAAGATCATCTTTCTGCTTCCTATTGACTTCAAGGTCAGCATGCATTACATAAGACCCTATCTCAAAAAAGAAAACAAAACAACAAAAGCTATCACCCAAAATTGGCTTACTGTTTTCTAAAGTATAGAATTATATATGTGAAACAGTTGATGTAAGTCTATAATTTACTGATAATTTTATAAAAAATATGCTTATATGCTATTTTGATAAATTCTTCCTTTTGTACTATTTGTATTATATTACATGATAATTTTTTCAGAATGGAGCCATATCATTGGCTCTGTTTCTATTATTTCATTGAGGGATCTGAATTCTTTGCTTTTATATTTCACAAATTAATGCTGAGAATTAGACAATATTTGTTAAAAGGTGTTCATTTTTGTTTCTCATGATGTACCAATAAATTATATCCATAATGTGATGGATACTGTACTTACATTTTAAATTCTTAAATTATAATGAAAAAATGCAAACATACATATTAAATATAGGAAATACTGTATGTAGAATATCATGTCTGACAGTGGGTTGTTTGGGAAGACATGCGTTCACCATGTATTAAATGGACTAGCATAAAACTTCTTGAATTTTATAATTCTTTAAAAGTATTTTATTAATTGCAATCATTCTCTTCATTTATAACTTGTAGGATTAAAATTTAATATTAGGTAATAGAATCATCTTCTTTGAATTGCCACATTTCCTTAAAATTGTTGTTACTTGATAAAACTTCAACAATGCAAACATAGGTAGATAATTGTTTTCTCCTGAGTAAGAGGGTGAGAAAAATGAACATAAAGATATAATGTTATAATTGTGGTTTGGTTTCTTTCATAGATTATGAGAAACTCTTATAAGCAAAGAAGGAGCGAATGGGAAGACATTTGAGGAACAATGTGAATACGGCCTTGGTCTGCTCAGTAAATTGGAAGCCATCAGAATATGACCAGCATTGGTGGCACAAGCCTTTAATCCCAGAACTCTGGAGGCAGAAGGAGGTGGATCTCTTTGAGTTTGAGGCTAGCCTGGCCTACAAGAGCTAGTTCCAGGACAGGCACCAAAGCTACAGAGAAAACCTGTCTTGAAAAAACCAAAAACCAAAAACCAAACAAAACAAAACAAATAAAACACAAGGCACCATCTTATGGCTGAAGATGACCTGGGACTGTCCTGTGAAGTCAGTGTCCATAGTGGGTTTTCTTTGTAGCACATGCTTTGTTCTTCTGAAAACTTTCCTACATAAACCGAAGCGGTTAAACTGTTTCCTCCTTCATTTTCAATATCTGTTTGCTTCATGTTGCTTAATTCTTTCATAAATATTAATAGAGATAGCTACAAATTACTTTTCAATGTTCCATTCCCTTCAACATGATTGTTTTTACCTCAATGTGTCACATACTATTTCTGTCTTTTGTTCCTCTTGGTGAATAAAATATGGATATGTACACTAGCAACAGAGAAATGTGGCTTTGTCAAGTTTATATGTGAAGAAGTTATAAAACTCGTTAGTAAGGAAAAAGTCTACTTTTGTTTTCTGTTGTTTACATTTGTTTATTTGTTTGTTGGGTCAAAAAGATTTTTTTTTTAAAAAACATTGAAGAGTTTTATTCAACTATCTAAATTAGACTACTTCTTCTTTCTGCAGCACTTTATATACCTCTCTGAGATGAAGATATAATAAACAGACTTCAGGACAAGTTGGGAAGAAAAGAGAAACACTGTGAGGTAAGAAATGGCAAAAGAGCTATCAATAAAATTCAGTGTATAAGTACTTGTTTAGCAAATGGGAGCTCTTGATTTAACCCCCAATATCACACAAGCAAACAATAACAAAAACCTACGTAGATATATTTATGTTTATATATAACTCTCTCTAAAATCTGACACAACCAAACTATAAAGACCTCATTTAAATAAAATAGTGGCAAACATGTTTCAATTCAACTACCGCAAGAAAATTATTCACATATGAATGGGAAACAAGTGGCATATTGGTGATTTTAAGATTATAGTTTTACCTGAAATAAACCTTTTGCCTTTTTTAATGTTGAACTTTGGTTGAAAGGTGTTATATATTTGATACTCAATAAATACTGTCACTTTTCTGTTCTTAATTTATTTATTTTACTTATGCCTTTGTTATATAGACATTCAATTCTATATAGCCAATTGAGACATTAAAGCATAAAAAATATGAAAGTCACATATTCATCTTTATCCTAACAAGGCCAATTATAACACAAAGACCTAGTAACTATGTTAGGTCAAGTCACTTATGAAAACAAACCTACTTAGAGATTCTTACTTAGTATTTCTTCAATGGTGTTTATTTTTGTCCTTTTCAAATTCATTATTTTGCTTTGTCATCTTGCATTGAGTATATAATTTAAAATATTATGGAATAGAATAGCTACATGTTTTAAAATATTTACTTCATTATAACACTGAAATATGATTTACCCTAAATATCCAAGAATGGGGTTATGATTAATTTAATGAGGACACAATCTTTTTTATTGATTTTTATTGAGCTCTACATTTTTCTCTGCTCCTGTCCCTGCCTCTCCCAAGGTCCCCATGCTCCCAATATACTATGGAGATCTTGAGGACATAATCTTTAACTTCTTCTCTTAAACTATAATTACTTAGATTGTATAACAACATAGAAGTTTATTCTAACTAGAGAAAATGATACATGTTGGTATAGAAAAATAAGAGTATAGATGGACGATAAAATACAACCTCATTTAGAAAGAAACATAAAATAAAGCCTAAATGACAGCCATGGTTTAAATTTTAATTTCATTTTTCTACTTTCAATATTTTTGATGATGCTGAAATAATGATATGTTAAAAATAAATATTATTTTAGCCAATTTTGTGGTTACTTAGTATTTTCCACTGCAAATTTATTCAACATGATAATTGGACTTAATATTTTGGAAAATTCTATATCACCCTCAGAAAAATATTATTTATGAATAAAAAATATAATAGTCTATCATCAGGAAATTTTTGCCATAGTCAGTGTTAATATGTAGAAACTACTTTTTCTGTTTGTCAGTACTGTTATTGAATGAATTAGTGGCTTGATATTGGTATGAAGTATTTTTATAAAATAAAGTCACCTAGCAGCTCACATTAGTGCTTAGTAAGTGTAGTTTAGGGCTGCACAATAGATGAAATAACTGATGATAGATAAGTTTTCAGAAGAAAGAAATGTGAGTGTAGAGCCAAGGGAATAATATTTTATTTTAATTGAGAAATGTTATAGAATGTGTTGGCTGACCACATATTCCTATTTACCCCAGGTGTATCACACAGACATTATTTAAGTATAAAATTATCTATAGTACTCTGTGGACCTTATATAATCCCAAGGTTTAGTGGTAAAATATATAGCATTCTTATTCTTCAATATAGGTAAATAGATGGCTTGTTTTGCTCAGGAGTACACTGAATTTCTTCTATGGATTGGAACAAAAAGTGATTTTGAAGTAACTCAAAGTTACAAGGACTATTTATGGGCTTCATGAATTGCCACATGTTCTTGGGTCAGTTTCAGATCTAGGTCTTATTTACCTGATATGGTACACACTTCTAATGTTTTGCTGTATGTGAGGATCCCGCTTCCCAGTACTGAGCTTTTTGTCTTTGAAGTTGCTACGTTTTGCTTTGATCATGAAATAAGTTTTTCACAGTGTTTTGATGATGAGTAATGGTTAAAGTCACAAGACCAGAATGTGACTTTTCTTGTATTTTACCTGTGGGCTTAATGGGGTTGTCAAAGCTGAACTCTTAAGTTCCTCTTTGATGAAACACCCAAAGTTCTTCTCAGACCCATTTTCTCATTTTCTTAAAAATAAAAGAAAAGGGATGCACAATCTTGTGGGGAAAGATAAAAGAAAACCTTTTTCTGTCTTGGGAGTTTTTATTTTTATCAAGAAAATATGTTTTGGAGGCCGTCATATGCATTGTTTATTCTACGTGAAAAGAGACTAAACTAGTTCCAATGTCGTCAGACTGAATTTTTTTCTGGGAATCAAACATCCTAGTAGACTCTACAAACTAACATTTCCTAAGATAGAAGTTTCAAGGTCTTCTCACAGTGTAGTTCATTTCTTATTCTCTGATTTTAGTGAGATACTATTGATTTTTTTCTTCACAAATTGTTAGTGAATACTAAATTCCCATCACACAAGAGAATGAGGGAAGAGATTCCACAAGACTTTGAGGCCAATGTTAGTTGCCTCACATTGTATGTGGGCAAGGTTGAGATACAGTGTGAGACCCCGTCCTAAATTACTGTTCATCGGTATACAGTAGATATTTTGCTTCATGGATACGTGGTTAAACTTCTGCCTTCAAAATATTTATGATTTTACTCATATGCAAGTACATCATGCAGCTAGTCCAGAAGTCCTATTAAGACAGTAGCCATGGTCAAGTAAGAACTCTCATGTCAAAATAAGTGAGAGCTGAGTGCTCAGTCTCAAAAAGGGCATCTATAATCACTCAATGTGAGGCCCATGGATCATCACAGAAGAGGGATTGTGAAAGTTGTATCATTAGAAGATGTGGTGGAATTTTATAAACCTTGTCTTCTGAATATGACATCACCACTATACTTATGAATACATAGCAGTGTGGCCACCTGCAGAAAAACCTATCTTTAAAATAAATGAAAGAGAGAAGGAAAGAGAAATAAAAGAATCAACAGGAGGAGGAGGGTTGATTAGGAAACAGATGGAGGTCAGAAGGAGCGTGCCAGGAATGAGATGGTAAGAGAGCAATACGTAACTAAACATGTTCACAGTGTATTGTACCTAAGTATTAGCTTGTCAAAAATTTAAAATATTAAGAAAATAATGTCCTAAAACTCTTTTCCTACATAGAGGAAATGGATATTATTGGGATCTAGCTGAACATAAATTCACATATAACTCATTACCTTATACTGTGATCTAAGAAACTCACTGGAAATATCGCTGTTGTTTGTATTTCTTTTCATTATGATGCTGGCGGCAAGCAGAGAGGGCCCAATTTTGAAAGAATACTGAGGAGATGAAAAGGTCCATGGAACAGAAGATGACATCATCGTGTTAACTTCATTTCTCATAATGCAAAAGAAGTTACCTAGACTAAGACATGGTTTTAATACTAAATAGTCACTTAATTGGTATTTCTGTATGGGAGAGACAAAACGTAAAGGAATAGGCATTTCAAGCACACAAAAAAGTGGGTATATAAGTTAAACATCACATTTATAGCTGGACAATTTTTGAAAATCCATTGTTCAAGGGAACATTAAATACGAACAGTACTGTGACACCCAGTACAACTCACAGTTCCATATAGAAGCAGAACAGAGTTAGACAAGGAAGCTCACTTCAGATACATGTCCCTGTGTCTGCTGAGGGTGAGTTCTCCAAGCTCATCTGCCTTGCAGTCTCTCCTTTTTGCAGGCTTACAATTACTTTGTTTATATTTTATTAAATATTATGTATTCTTTTAAGTCTTTCTGTATTTGGTACTACTGAGGTCTTGGCACAGGATGTTGTGCTTGGAAGACAAACACTGTATGACAAACACAAATCTATTTAGTTTTATCCAGCTTTTGATTTCCAACATTGTTTAAAACATTCTCAATAACTCTTCAAACCTGCAAAAAAGGATTTTTTTTCTCTCTCTGCATTCTATTTCACTCTTGTCACATCCATAATTTTATGGTTTTCTCTGGTCATTATTGATTCATAAATCAGTGTTTTCAAAGTTTAGGGAATAGAATAAGTTAGCTATTTCCTTGTTCTTGTTTTTCCTAACTTTGTATTAAAAAAGAGCTTCGTTTCTCATATGATACATCTCAACTAGCTCCAGAGTAATTAAGATTTTCTTTTGTGGCTTTATAATTTTCCTCCATCTCCACATTTAAAAGTTCTATAACATCTATTAAGCAAGGATGCTACTTTGATATCACCCAAGGGTGACTTACCTCATTTCAAAGTTTATTGCTGAAGTCTCCTTGTGGATGACTTTTGATACTCACTGGTAACACCAGAAGATCTTTACTGAGGTCTTGGATGAAACCCTCATTCCTTTGTAGAGAAGCTTTCTCAGTACCTTGTAGAATTTAAGAAGAAAAATGGAGAAAACTAATCATTGAATAAATGCATTATAATGAATGAATTTATAGATAACTTCAATTTGCATAATAGAAGTTCAAACATGTGCACCTATAGTTTACTTGCCTACATTTGGCATCCAACATTAAGTACATATATTCAAGTGTAGAGTAGTTGGTCCTATACCTGGCAGGAATCTAGATAGCAACTCCTGCAGCAGTGCAGGCTCAGCGACTTCCCAGAGCCAGCTTTGGGAACAGGTAAACACATCTATAAAGAACTTTTTCATTCAGCTTCATTCCCCCAGGTGCCTTCCACATTTCTAGCAGCCAGCAGGGGGCTGGGCTGCGAGACAGCCATCTATGTTGACCCTACGCTGGACATAAGAGACATAAGAGTTAAAAGAAGAGATGGGAAGGCACCAATACAAGAACTCATGCATCATCCTAAAAAGCAACATGGTACCACCAGAACCCAGCAGACACACAACAGGAAGACTTGATCATCCTAACCCAGAAGATACAGAAAAAAATGTCTTTAAACGTTACTTAATGGAAATGATAGAGTCCTTTAAAGAGGAAGTGAAAAACTCCCTTAAAGAAATGGAGGAGAATACTAACAAAAAGCTGGAAGAAATGAATAAATCACTCAAAGAAACCCAAGAAAAACAAGAAAAAGCAAACAGGTAAAAAAAAAAACATTTCAAGACTTGAAGATTGAAATAGAGGCAATAAAGAAAATACAAACCGAGGGAACTCTGGAATTGGAAAATCTGGGCAAACAAACAGGAACTACAGAGACAAGTATAACCAACAGAATACAAGAGATAGAAGAAAGAATCTCAGACGCTGAAGATTCTATTGAGGAAATAGACTCTTTGGTCAAAGAAAACACTAAATCCAACAAATTCTTAACACAAAATATTCAAGAAATCTGGGACACGATGAAAAGACCAAACCTGAGAATAATAAGTGTAGAAGAAGGAGAAGAATTCCAGCTCAAAAGCACAGAAAATATATTCAACAAAATTATAGAAGAAAACTTTCCCAAACTAAATAAGAATATGCTTAAGAAGCTTAAAGAACACCAAATAGACTGGATAAAAAAAAATATCCCTTTGCCATACATTAATCAAAACACAAAACATACATAACAAAGAAAGAATTTAAAAGCTGCAAAAGTCAAGTAATATATAAAGGAAAACCTATCAGAATTATACCCGACTTCTCAATGGAAACCATGAAAGCCAGAAGGTTGTGGATAGATGTGCTGCAGACATTAAGAGACCATGGATGCAAGCCCAGACTACTGTACCCAGCAAAGATTTCATTCACCATTTATGGAGAAAACAAGATATTCAATGACAGAAACAGATTTAAACAATATGTATCCACAAACCCAGCCTTACAGAAAATACTAGAAGGAAAGCCACAACCCAAGGAAGCTAACTACACCCACAATAACACAGGCATCTGATAACCCCCCCCAGCATAACCCAAAGAAGGGAAACACACAACACTACTACCGAAAGATAACTGGAGCTAACAACCACTGGTCATTAATATCGCTTAATATCAATAGTCTCAATTTACCTATAAAAAGACACATGCTAAGAGAATGGATACATAAACAGGATCCATCATTATGCTGTTTACAAGATATACACCTCAACCTCAAAGACAGACACTACCTCAGAGTAAAGGGTTGGGAAAGGCTTTTCAATCAAATGGACCTAAGAAACAAGCAGGTGTGGCTATCCTAACAAAATTGATTTCAAACTAAAATCAATCAGAAGAGATGGAGAAGGACATTATATACTCATGACAGGTACAATTCACCAAGATGAAGTCTCAATCCTGAATATCTATGCCCCTAATTCAAGAGCACAAACATATGTAAAAGAAACATTACTGAAACTTGAACCACACATCAAGTCCCACACACTAATAGTAGAAGATTTCAACACTCCTCTCTTGACAATGGACAGGTCAAACAGACAGAAGCTTAACAGAGAAATAAGAGAACTAACCAATGTAATGAATCAAATGGACTTAACAGACATGTATAGAACATTCTACCCAAACATAAAAGAATATACCTTCTTCTCAGCACCTCATGAAACCTTCTCTAAAATTGATCACATTCTCGATAACAAAGCAAATACCCACAGATACCAAAAAATTGGAGTAATCCATTGTGTCTTATCAGATCACCATGGAGTAAAGTTAGAATTCGACAACAATATTACTCCCAGAAAGCCTACAAACTCATGGAAATGGAACAGTCAACTACTGAACCATTCCTGGGTGAAGGAAGAAATAAAGAAAGAAATTAAAACCTTCCTGGAATTCAATGAAAATGAAGGCACAACATGTCCATACCTATGGGACACTATGAAGGCAGTGCTAAGAGGAAAGTTCATAGCACTAAGGGACTACATAAGGAAAATGGAGAAAGCTCACATTAATGACCTAACAGCATGCCTGAAAGCTCTAGAAAAAAAAGAAGCATACTCACCCAAAAGGAGAAGAAGACAGGAAATAATCAAGTTGAGGGCTGAAATCAACAAAATAGAAACACAGAAAACCATACAAAGAATCAATGAATTAAAGAGCTGGTTCTTTGTGAAAATCAACAATATTGACAAACCCTTATCCAAACTAATCATAAGGCAGAGAGAGAACATCCAAATTAACAAAATCAGAAATGAAAAGTGGGACATAACAATGGACACAGAAGAAATTCAGAGAATCATTAGGTCCTACTACAAAAATTTGCACTCCACAAAACTGGAAAATGTAAAGGAAATGGACAATTTTTTTAGATAGATAGCATCTACCAAAATTAAATCAAGGCCAGGTGAGCAATTTAAATGGACCTATAAGCCGCGAGGAGATAGAAGCTGCCATCAAAAACTTACCAAGCAAAACAAAACCCAGGGCCGGAAGTTTTGGGTGCTGAAGTCTACCAGAACTTTCAAGAAGAACTAATACCTATACTCCTCAAAGTGTTCCACATAATAGAAACAGAAGGCTCACTGCCAAACTCTTTTTATGACGCTACAGTTACACTGATACCAAAACCTCAAAAAGACTCAACTAAGAAAGAGAATTACAGACCAATCTCACTCATGAACATGGATGCAAAAATTCTCAATAAAATTCTGGCAAATTGAATCCAAGAACACATCAAAAAAATCATCATGACCAAGTGGGCTTCATCCCAGAGATACAAAGTTGGTTCAACATATGAAAACAATCAATGTAATCCACCATATAAATAAACTGAAAGAAAAAAATCGTATGATCATTTCATTGGATGCAAAAAAAGCATTTGACAAAATTCAACACCCCTTCATTATAAAGGTCTTGGAGAGCTTAGGGATACAAGGATCATATCTAAAGATAATAAAAGCAATATACAGCAAGCCGACAGCTAACAACAAATTAAATGGAGAGAAACTCAAAGCGATTCCACTAAAATCAGGAACAAGACAAGGCTGTCTGCTCTCTCCATATCTCTTCAACATAGTTCTTAAAGTTCTAGCAACAGCAATAAGACAACATAAGGAGATCAAGGGGATTCAGATTGGAAAGGAAGAAGTTAAACTTTCGTTATTTGCAGATGACATGATACTGTACATAAGTGACCCCAAAAACTCTACCAGAGAACTTGTACAGCTGATAAATACCTTCAGTGAAGTGGGAAGATACAAGATTACTCAAAAAAAAAAAACAAAAAAACCCCAAAAAAACCCACCAGTAGCCCTCCTATACATAAAGGATAAAGCTTAGAGGGAAATCAGAAAAACATGACCTTTCACAATAGCCACAAATCACATAAAATATCTTGGGGTAACACTAACAAAGGACATGAAAGAACTATTTGACAAAAACTTTATGTCTTTGAAGAAAGAAATTGAGGAAGATACCAGAAAGTGGAAAGATCTCCCATGCTCCTGGATAGGCAGGATCAACATAGTAAATGGCAATCTTACCGAAGGCAATCTATAGATTCAATGCAATCCCCATCAAAATCCCAACACAATTCTTCACAGACCTTGAAAGAACAATACTCAACTTTATATGGAAAAACAAGAAACCCAGGATATCCAAAACAATCCTGTACAACAAAGGAACTGCTGGAGGCATTACCATCCCTGACATCAAGCTCTATTACAGAGCTACAGTAATGAAAACAGCTTGGTATTGGAATAAGAACAGAGACATTGACCAATGGAATCAAATTGAAGACCAGAATATTAATTCACACATCTATGAATACCTGATTTTTGACAAAGAAGCAAAAAAGGTACATTGGAAAAAAGAAAGCATCTTCAACAAAAGGTGCTGACATAATTGGATGTCAACTTGTAGAAGAATGAAAATAGATCCATATCTGTCGCCGTGCACAAAACTCGAGTCCAAATGGATTAAAGACCTCAATATAAAACTGACCACACTGAACCTGATAGAGAAGAAAGTGGGAAGTAACCTGCAATGCATGGGCACAGTAGACCACTCCCTAATTATAACCCCAGTAGCACAGACAATAAGAGCATCAATGAATAAATGGGACCTCCTGAAACTGAAAAGCTTCTGTAAAGCAAAGGACACAGTCAATAAGACAAAAAGGCAGCCTACTGAATGGAAAAAAAATCTTTACCAACCCCACATCAGACAAAGGACTGATCTCCAAAATATATAAAGAACTCAAGAAATTACACATTAAAATTCTAAATAACCCAATTAAAAAGTGGTGTACAGAACTGAACAGAGAATTCTCATCAGAAGAATTTCAAATGGCCAAAAGATACTTAAGGACATGTTCTCCTTCTTTAGTTATCAGGGAAATGCAAATCAAAACAACTTTGATATACCATCTTACACCTGTCAGAGTGGCTAAGATCAAAAACACTAATGATAGCTTTCGCTGGAGAAGTTGTGGAGCAAGGGGAATGCTCATCCATTGCTGGTGGGAATGCAAACTTGCACAATCACTTTGGAATTCAGTGTGGTGGTTTCTCAGAAAACTGGGAATCAACATACCTTAGGATCCAGCAATTCCACTCTTGGGAATATACCCAAAAGACACTCAATCATACTACAAGAGCATTTGTTCAACTATGTTCATAGCAGCATTATTTGTAATAGCCAGAACCTGGAAACAACCTAGCTGCCCCTCAACTGAAGAATGGATTAAGAAAGTGTGGCACATCTACACATTAGAGTACTACTCAGCAGTAAAAAATAATGACATCTTAAATTTTGCATGCAAATGGACAGAATTAGAAAACTTTATCCTTAATGATGTAACCCAGACCCCCCAAACTGAATATGTTATGTTCCACTCACTCATAAGTGGATACTAGTCATAAACAAAGGGCAATGAGTCTATAGTTCAGGATCCTAGAGAAACTAAGTAATAAGGTGAACTTAAAGAAAAACATGTATAAACCCACCTGGAAATTGGAATCAGACAAAAATTTGGGAGCAGGGGGGTGGGAGGTAGAGGGGGAGTAGGGGGGTTGAAGAGAACTTTAGGGAATGGGATGGTCGAGATGGAGGAAGGACAGATATGAGAGCAAGGAAAGAGATATCTTGATTGAGGGAGACATTATGGAGTTAGCCAGAACCTGGCTCTAGAAAAATGCCCAAGAACCCACAGACATGAACCCAGCTGAGATCATAAGCAGTAGAGGAGAGGTTGTCTGAACTGA
This sequence comes from Ondatra zibethicus, assembly GCA_004026605.1. NCBI lineage: Eukaryota > Metazoa > Chordata > Mammalia > Rodentia > Cricetidae > Ondatra > Ondatra zibethicus. Next base: position 23,111 of record PVIU01015747.1, read on the forward strand.
TCTTACCCTGTAGTCAGACTGATGATTATCTTAAATATCACATAGAACCTTCATCCAACCACAGATGCAATGACCGACATCAGCGCACTGGACTGAGCTTCCAAGATTCAGTTGAAGAGTGGAAGGAGTGAGAGTATGAGCAAGGAATTCAAGACCATGAGGGGGTCATCCACTGAGACAGTTTGCTTGAACTAATGGGAATTCACCAACTCCAAATGGAATGGGAGTGATCAGGCATGCGAACAACCAAGCCCCTCTGAAGGGGGTTAACAGCTGGCGTAGACTGAGGGGTCACTGATAGTGACACTGGGATGTGTCTCTGCTGCATATACTGGCTTCATGGGATCCTAGTCTCTGCAGATGTATACCTTGCTCAATCTAGATGTAGTAGGGAGGGCCTTGAACTTTCCACAGGGCGGGGTGCATGGCACTCCCCTAGGGTTGGAGGGGTTGGGGGGAGGGTCTATAGAGGGAGAGGGAAGGACTGGGAGAAGGGAAGGGAGTGGGAATTTGGATTGGTATTTTTTTAAGTAATAAAAAGAAAAAAAAGTTTTTAAAAGATATTGGATTACAGAAACTACTGAATTTAACTAGCCTATATTGTAAAATAGTATGTTTTAACTTAGGAATGGAAATCAGGAAATGTGTTACATTGGGGGAGAGGTTATGACTTTGTTTCTACAGGAAACAAAAAGCTATGATCCCTTCAAAATTAATAAAGATCAGATTTCAACAGGGGAGACCTACTGAAAATCTTGGCTATAAACATAAAAGAAGAAATTATGTAAAATTACAAGATAGGTGATATTTATGCTGGTGTAAATTGTTGGCTACAGAGTCTTTGTCATTATCATATACCATCTTTTCATATAGCATGGATGGAGACTTATATGAGATTTTGGTTATTCAATCCAAATGGACTTAAAAACTTTACAGATGTCTTTTACCTGCTCAAACACAAAGCAAGGAATAATTTCAGCTGATTTATGCACACATCATATTCAATACTTGTGTTAATGCAGATATGCATGTTACCTTTAAAAGTTTGTGTGTTTTCACAACAAAAGGATCAGGTACCAATAAGCACAAGGAGCCCAGGTGATCCAGGCCCTCCGAGTGCCTCTGATGCACTTTTCTCAAGAATCTGCCTCCGAAACAACTTCAAAACTGCTGCTGAACACGTTCAGCCCTCATAGTCTACCCTAGCCAGGACTTCACGTAAACCCTGCACCTTCCCATCACACAGAGACTTAACAACGAATAAGACACCTAGTTTTCTCAGGGCTTGACCATTATCCAGATTTTCTCAGGGTCCCCACAAGAAGTGTGGTGGCAGTAAATCAATTGCTTGCTAGGTAGAACCAAGTCAGGTTGGCAGGCTGGTGGGAAACTGCCAAGTCACTGCAGCAGGCCAGGTGAGCCAAACCATGTGCAGCTATGCGCCAGAGGGGTAGTTGTTCAGCTGTGTAAGATGTGAAAAGTCCTCAGACAGGGGTCTGGGAAAGGCCCTGAAATGGTGCCACATTGGGCATCAGTTTGTTGGCATAAAAAAGAGTTCCACAATAGCCCAGAATGGAGTATAACAAAGGTTTATTTATTTGGGGATAAACTCACAGAAAGGGTAGTGATCCACAGTACTCTGTGTGCGCTGGGAACTGGAACTGAAATAGGCCCATGCATGCTTTTTGTCTGTATTATATTATACGAGACCACACCCAATGTGGGTGTACCTTAAAGGCCATTGACAGAAGGAGTTCCCACAGCATATAAGTGGCTTTCAAACACTTCAGGTAGCTACTGAATATGGCATTTAAGATGGTTTAATAACATAAGACTTTTCATGACAGTAAGATTTGTCTGCTCCTTGCAGCATCAATCTCCTTCAGAGAAGATGATGGGCATCCAAGAAACTCCATATGAAGTTTGACTTCATTGTGGCAGTGTTAGACACTAGTCAATAAATTTGCTTCGACTGTTGACATTATGTTATTCAAATGGGATGAACAAGACACAAAAATGGTGACTGCCAAATTTTGCCAAAAGAAGGTAGGACAGTTCTTCAGAATTCTCGATTCACAGAAAAATCTGTCAGATATTTTAGGTCTGTATGCTGATCATGGGTTTCTCAATGTTACAGGGGAACCTCCAGTAACTGTCCAGGCAGCCAGCTGTCTCTGTCATTTCTATAGTTTTGTAAGTTGTTTGCTCCGCACTTCCCATTTGTTTACTCAATTAATATTTTATCCTTTTTAAGTCTCTAATGGACATTGAAGACTAGATAGTTATATCATTTTTCTTTGCCACCAAATTAAGAAATAAGCTTACAAAAGAGATGTAAAGTTTATAAGGTTAAGGTACATAATATCTTAAGTTCGTTAAGAAAATGTTTTTAAGATCTAAAATGTTAGTTTTTGGTTGGTAATACAAGTTATGTAAAAAGTGGTTTAGGTATAAAATTTTGAACTGATCAAGATAAAATAGACAGTACAATATTTTCTACAAATTTTTACAAAGCACAAATGTACTTGACAGAGTGAATGAAATTTTTACCTGACGATTCTTATTATGGTACATAGTTTTACTGTGTTAGAGTGAACACTTTCCTTTTTTATTTAGACACAATGAGGGAAATGTTGTGGGATATTTGATCAATCTCTCTGAAAATTTGTCACTGTTTTATTGTGATTGGTTTAATAAGAAGCTGAATGGCTGATAGCTAGGTAGAAGAAGATAGACTGGACTTCCACAGAATGATAGGAACTTTGGAAGAAATCTGAGGTGGGGAATTCACCAGTGAGATGTGGCTAAGTCAGATGCACAGCATGGAGCAGAGGTGATAAGCCACATGAAAGAATATAGATTAATATAAATGGGTTAACTTAAATTTTAAGGGCTGGTTGGGAATATGTCTAAGTGACGAAAAGCTTTCATTCTTAACAAGAGGACTCCATATCATTATTTTGAAGCTGGTAATCCAACAGAATTCCACCTATACAATACAAATAGTTTCATGTAATTAGAGTGTAAACAAACACTGTCCTATCCCCACCCTACTATTGATTTTGATGTTCAGACAGCTGTGGGTTCACTTTTCTCTCTCTTTCAAACTACTTATTCTATTTGTTTTCACGGTTGAATTTAATTGTTTGCCTCTTCGGAACACTACAACTCCACTCAGGTCTACAAAGGTCTGTTTTTGAATACTTTAAAACTTTTTTCACACCTAAACAGACACTCTGTATTGGGAAAGTAAAATTCATAACATCTTCAACATTCAGGTTTTTCTATACTGTAAGATCTATACAATGATGAGTTCTCATGATGAGACGGTACAAATAGAAAGTATCGAATCTTTGAAAATGGAAGACAGATTGAAAAAATTCTATAGAGAAGACATTCAAAAATTGTCATCTCTCTCTCTCTTTCTCTCTCTCTCTCTCTCTCTCTGTGTATTTGAAAAGAAATAAAGTGGAAAAACATCCATTAAAACAACATTTAATGCATAATTCAAATTACTTTAAGAGACCGTGTTAATAGGCAAGGTATTAGATATGCATGTTGGTGGTGGGCCATACAATTGTGGTAGTATTTACAAAACAACTTCAAAGGAATAATCTGCTTATGAGATTTCCAGAAAGATTCACATGAGGTAAGATCCAAACTGTAAGGAACATCAACATGGGGTATTCAGTGATTACAGAGGTCAGAATCTGCACAACTTGTTAAGTAAAGATTTTAAAATGGAAGAAAATACTTGATCATGAAGGAAAACTTTAGAGAAATTGAGGAATGAAAGATGACCTTTAGACTTAAAGACAACACAAGGATTTATCCATGATCTAAAAAAAATTACCTCCTATGAAGTGATGAGGAAGAAAGAGAGATTGAGGTTGGGGGGGCAATAGGCAAGTTAGGAAATCAAGAAACAAAAGACAGATATGTATAGATATATATCAAGATGTCTTCTTAAATGTAATGGAAAAAGGAGAAATCAAGATTACAAAATGGCTCAAAGCATCTAAACACAAGATTTCTCTCTCTCTCTCTCTCTCTCTCTCTCTCTCTCTCTCTCTCTCTCTCTCTATCTATCTATCTATCTCTCTCCCTCTGTGTGTATGTGTGTGTATGTCTGTGTGTCTGTGGGTGGGTACAGAAAATCTTACCTATTTCATATCATTCAAAAGTTAATGTCAACCCAAATATTCTTAAATGTTTTAAATACAACTGGAAATTTGCTAAGAAGTAATTCATCTCCTGAGAATCATTGATTAATTATGAACAACTTTTTCTTATTCCTGTGTCTCATTGAAATCAGGATTGACAATTCATATTCATGCACAGCAGATATTTAGACCTGCTTAACACACACAATTTCTAGTGCTACCATGCAAGTCCTATTATCTGAATTTATTTGCTTTTATATTAGAGTTCAATTCTATTTTCCTATCCCATCTAAGTGTTAAATCCTGTAATATTTTCCAATAAATAAAATAGTTGAATCCCTTGGGAAACCATAGTGATATAATTGAACTTCTCTGATAAAGGTAGGGAAAAGTATTTAATGGTTATTAATATCCTTATACTTTATCTTGCTGGCATATTTTCTTAATGGTTTTTAATTTAAAAACAAAGAGAATCCAATTTCTCACCCTAGATATGGATACCTAATCATGACCTACAACAGGGAAATATGTTCAACCTTTAATAATGGAATGTAATTTAAAGGATAAGCAAATGAAATTCCTACACACAAAGTGTTTAGGACAGTCTTAATAGAAAGCTACAAATTCATTTGATTGGGATAAGGCATACTCTATTAGGAATTGATACAATGGTATAAATTCGGCACTTTTTGTGATGAAAACCCTAATAGCCTATAACATCTACTCATCTACCTTTAGAGTAGCAAAAGACTCTTCCTGTTACTCACAAGCCTATTGCCTCTCTGAATATTTGAAGGCAGTGTTTTCTTTTAAATTAAAATATAATTATATCATTTTATATTTATCTTATCCCCTCCAACCCTTTCACACCCCACTCCCAATTCAGACCCACCCTCTATATTACCTTTGCTGCCACATATACATATTGAAGAATAAATATGTCTGCTGAGTCCATCCATAGCTGCTGCTACACCCCTTTTTCTATTTTAAGCTTAATACCCTAACTTTTTTAAAGCCTAGATCCCACTTTTCTTCATTAATTAATAATTTGTCCTCCAACATTTTTAATTTACTATTTTTTTCTTCCAGAAAAATGCCATGCCAAAACTAGCTGTAGGATCTTGTCAAATATTAATAATTTCCAGATATACTGATATATTTACTTACTATGTAACAATGTTCTAGAATTGTGGCAGGTCATTTTAGTTGCCTCTTCTCCTCAAACTATTTTCCTTTAAAAATATTTATTTATTTATTTATTTATTGGATTATTTATTATTTGGTATTTTTTCTGTAGTCCCAGTTGCTTTCAAGTAGAGGCCTAATATTGGATCAGCACTGAAAATATTTTCCAATATCCTTCCCATGAAATAGGACAATTAGAAAGTAATACTACATATTAAAACTTCAAATTATGTGGTTGACTACAGAGAAGACACACAATAGTGAAAGAAATAAAGGGTCTTTGCATTGAAAGCCTATTTTGTGATTGAGTAAATATTTGAGTCTAAGTTTCATGTGTCAAAAGAACCAAGAGAAATATGATACGAATTTTATTTTTCGAACAGGATATTTTGTGGCACAGGATAACTTGAAATCCTATTTGTATTCCAGGCTAGACTCACACTCATGATGGGCCTCCTTTTTCAGGATGAGGAGCACTGTGATTATAGACTTCAGCATCTCACCCATTTTTTCCATCCATGAAGTAAAAGAAGCAAAGGAGAAAAAACACAGATGACAGCTCTCTGAACAGTACAAATGGTCTGTATGTGAAAAGCTGAAAGGGAGATGAACACCTCAACCTTTGAATATCTTAAATTTCACATTCATTTAGCATAGGTAAGGTGTTTGTTGAGTATCAGCATCTAGAACACAGTGCTCTCTGAAAAACTAGATTTCACCACTGTGTGCTTTCTTTATCAAGGAAGGAGGAGGATCCTGTGGAATCTTACTTATTTTGGTGGCACGTTCCTATCACAGAGAACCATTAGTGTGATATTCTGCATTCTTTCTTGTTTGAAATAAGGTCCAGGTTTCTGTTTTAACCCACTAAAAAGAAGGGTATTTTCTTTCAAGCACATTGAGTGTCGGGTCTTTACTTGGAGCTAAAAGAACATAATCTCCTGTAGGACACACATTAAAGAAGTAATACAAGACCAAGAGAATGAACAGATAAATTACTTATACAAAACTAAAGAATTGTAATACTGACCAGGTGAATCCAAATAAGGAAATGAACCAAACTATACCAGTTTCCCTTCAATTCAATTAATTTTTGCTCAATGATTATCTATAGTGATATTTTATTTCATTTATGCTTTAATAAATACAGCTTGCCTGAAAATCAGAGTGCAGAGCTAAGCCACTAGAAGCCAGGGAGTGGTGGCACAAACCTTTAATGCCAAGACTCAAGGCTTCCCTGGCCTACATAAGATTGAATCAGTCTCAAAAGACAAATAGAACTCACACAAAGGTGTTCCCAGCAATCAGGAGTCACACGCCTTTAATACCAGTACCAGGGAGGTGGAGACAGGAGTTATATGGATGAGCAGAGAGAGATATATAAGGCAAGAGGAGACAAGAACTCATTGCAGTCTGAGGTTTGGTGGAGAGCTTTGCAGTCTACAGTCTACAGGATCGGCCTTCCGTTTGAGCCTTGGTAGATGTAAGAAATCTCTAGCGGTTTCACTGCTTTGCGTTTTTGCTCTTCAGCTTCAACCCCAATATCTGTCTCTGGATTTTTATTATTCATGTTACAATTATCTGTTATTAGAATGAGTGAAATGTCCCATTTATCTGATATCACATTGGTAGTCAAATACTTTTCATTCCTTTATTATTACATCTACATTCACTTCTGTAAGTGTGTCATTGTCTTAAGACATATGTATAATCTGTAATACTTTTAATAATTTTGAAATATTATTCTGTTTTTCATTTTTGGTAGTTTAAGACTTTTGTAACCATACACTTGTTTAGTATACTCCTTTGCCATTTTCAGCTTATCTATCTATTCAAAGTATGGAGGTAACAAGCTTTGATGAATTAGTTTGGCTGCATGTTAATTATTTATCTTCTGTGTTCACACATAAAACTGTATATCTCTTAACATTTTTTACAACTTAAAATTAAAAACAAATTGTGACACTGCGTGTGGTAATACTAGACCTTACCTTTCTTAGAAGTTTTTTTAAGTATCAATTCTGGTTTTAAAAATTAACATAAATCATGTTATCATATTAATACTTAATGTATTATTGAAAAAGTACTTTATTACATGGCTCTCAACAAAAAATTACAAGGATCTTTTATGCAATCTTTCTTTGCCCTGAAAATTTCACATACATGATTAGTTGGTTAAGAATTCTTTTCTTGAAGGGAAGGGTTACTTACCAGACTACCATACTAACAAATAACTATACAGTTAAATATAAATTTCTAATAGTGGTTCTTTGCTTATATAGATAATCACAATTTTTCAATTGTGCCCATTTCTCTATTTTTGCCATACATACTATACACATTGAAATGTGGTTTTGATATTCTCTCCATCAATGAGATTCCATGATCTCTCTTGTCTTTCTTATTTTCCTTATTTTTGGAGAGTCCTGTAGATTGAGCCCTTGCCATGTAAGTCACAGTTAAGCATTCTACCACTGAGAACCACCCACAGCCCTGTTTTTTTTATTGTTCTTATGGGATATTTAATCACTACGCTCTCCATGCTTGAAGAATACTTTGTAGTCTTGGCAAGCCTTGAATTCCCTGTCCTCATGCTTTATATTTCCAAAGTTGTTTTTAAGACCATAGCCATTGCTGTCAGTCTCATTTCTTATATCATAGCCAGAATTATGACATGTTTTATTAAAAAACTTATTGATGATATATTTTTTTCAGTTCAAAAACATTCATAAACTTGCTAATTTCTCTGAACTCTGCTCAGCTACTATAAGAAAAAGTACAGGATAGCTTATTGAATGATGAGACAAATGTGTAACCAACTAGGAAATCTCACGGGATGGTTGGAAAGCAGATTTCAGAAAACCTTCTAGAATCTTCTAATTCTGACATAATAGTTAATCACACATAATGAGTAAATTGATATTAGGTTAGTAAAAAAATTCTAGATGACCTTTTGAATATAAGTACTTATTGGTTTAAGCAAACATGTAATGACTCGCTGATAATTTAATGATAAGAAAAATACTTCATTATAACTGAAACACTACAAATTCTCACTACAAGCCAATCAACTCAGTCTAAATCTCTAAATTGCAGTTAAATAAAAGATATTACCATAAATTTGTAGTTAGCCTAGTATCTTTTTCCCCCTCCAAATTGCATTTCTATTTTGCTACATCAGCCTATACAAAGAAAGAAACTGGTTGATTATTTTTCTAGATTTGTTAATTTTCTTCAGATTTTTAAACTTTATCTGGTAAATTGTTCCTAAAAACATTAATCAAACCTGTTTCCAACTGTCTATTCACACAACTACACTCATACTCTAAATCAAATTGCCTTGTCCCTAAATTTGCTGCTTATAGTTGCTTCTCACAATTCTACCAAATATCATTTGCATTAACACATGTCTGTTTTCATGGATATTTTAAATGCAAAATCTAAATAAAATTAAAATATATACACTGTTTATACCACAAAATATGTTCTTTTATTTCCTTTAGAGTAAATTGCACAGGCCCCAGTAGAAATGAAACAAGATTCATTGCACTATAATTCATTTTTATTTTTAAATATGCTGATCATATATCAACCAAAGTTTCTTTTTAGCATCCATTTTGATACATTAAAAGAATAATAACCATGGAAGCAAATTTCATAGTATAAGTTACAACCATTCTTTCACTGGTGCTCATTATGTAGACTCTGAAGTTCATACATCTCATCCTTGTACAGAAGATAAAGACCGATTTCATTTACATTGCTATCCTCATCGCAAAGTGAAGTTTTGTCTCTTTTCTTCAGGTGCTCTTTCTGCTTCAACTGCGATTTTCAGCCCAATTCTACAAACTCAGCTTATCTTATAAAACATAGCTTTAAAACACAAGCACAAGAAAAATTTATCCAATACCTTATCTTAATTTCCCATGCACTTATTCTCATAGCACCTTTTATTAAAGTAAAAATGATACTTAACTATTCTTGTTAATTAAATATGGACCTTTCCACTTAGTGATTTGATACCACTGAAGGCAATGGATTATGGAACTTTCATATTTATATTCTTATATTCTAATAAAGTAACTGAGAGTAAATATGATATATAAGTGCCTAGAAAGCAATAGCATATTTATGTAGAAAATGTAGAACATTTCCTCACTGATTTCTCGTAAACGTCTCTATAGAGAAATTATAAAAGTAATTTACAAGTCAACTCTGTAGTTACAACAGCTTTGATAGTCAGCATTACATTTCAGAGTAACAGTAATTTGATATAGATATTATTATTTCCACTTTCTAAGTGAAGAGACTTGAAGAGGTAAAGAGATTTGAAAACAGTCACAGAGGTCCTTTAACTCTCCCATTCTATTATCTTTTCACTTGAAATGAACCACTTAGATTTAAGAAAATAATTTAATCACAACATAGCATGAAAGAAAACCCCACAAGTATTCTACTTCAGAGTTCATACTCAGTTAAAGGTTAAAAGTGTATTTGAATATTTTAAGGTGGAATCTCCCCGGTACAGGCTGATTAAACTGATATGTTTTCACATTTGCAGGTTCATTGCAATTCTGGTCTTACTAGCCTGAATTGTTTAAAAAATATATGCATGTGAATGGATAGATTGATAAATAGATATAGATAGATGATAGATGATAGATAGATAGATAGATAGATAAATAGATAGATAGATAGATAGATAGATAGATAGATAGATAGATAGATAGATAGATAGATAGATAGATGATAGATAGATGATAGAGAAGAAAGTATAAATAAATGCAACAATTACAAATTCATCTCAACCATTAAAGTCATGGATATGAGTGGAGATACAGTTAAATTTAAATAAACATATTTTAATAACAGAACATCAGTTTCATGGGAATTTTGTTAGTCATCTCCTTCACTTGCTTGGGAGAATTCCCTATAGTTGGCATTTTCTCAGGCCACCCATCAGCTTCCAAAAAAAGACATGGAGATTTCTTATTAATTGTAACTGTTTGGCCTTAGCTTGAACATGTCCCACTAGCGCTTTTAACTCAATTGAGCCTGTTTCTGTTCATCTAAATCTTGTCTCGGGCTTTTTACTCTTTACTTCTGTATATCCTACTTTCCTGCTCCCCCTGTGGTTGGCCTGCTGGCCCCTGGCATCTCCCTGATGTCTATTTTACTTTCTTCCCTGGTGTGGGGAGGACCTTCTGTCTGTATGTTGCTTTAATTGGTCAATGAATAAAGGCATTATGGCAGGGAAGAACAGAAGTAGGCAGGGAGAGCTAGGCTGTATGCTGGGAGGAAGAAGGGCAGAGTCAGAGAGAAGCCATGGAGCCACCCGAGACAGATGCTGGAAACCTTGCAGGTAAGCCACTGCCACATGGCAATACACAGATTAATATAGATGGGTTAAATTAATATGCAAGAGTTAGCCAATAAAAAGCTAGAGTTAGCGGGCCAAAGAAGTTATTTAATTAATACAGTTTCTGTGTGATTATTTCTGGGCTGAGCATCCAGGGACCAACAAGTGTCTCTCCAGCAACACTTCCCCAAGCCTAAATACTTCCTCCTACCTACTGTTCCTTCCCAGAAGTCTCACATATACCACCTCCCTCACTACTGGCCACTCAGCTTTTAACTAGACCAGTCAGGTGACTTAGGCGTACAAGGTAAAGAGCAGCACATCTTTATGTAATTAAAAAAAATATAACACATTTTTAGATAGTTAAAGAAATATTCAACGGCAATTCTCTTTGCTCCCTGGCACCCAGTATGCTTTCTGTTTCACTTTGTTTTCCTTCTCAACCAGAAATTACTTTCAAATGCACAGAGCAGAGATATTTTACGTCTGTGAATTCTTTTTATTTATGTTGTATATGAGTGAGGCTGTGTGTGTCCATATATGTGTACATGAACATGCAAACATATGCTTATGAATATGTAGGCACATGTGCAAGTGAAGGCCATAGATAAACATCATATGTATTTCCTGTATCACTTTAGACTTTTATTACATAAATAAATAGTTCCCTACTGTATTTGATACTCATCAATATGGTCAGATTGGATAGCGATGAATTTAGAGAATATACTTGTCTCATCGTCCAGCACAGGAATTATAGTTCTATTCCATTATAACTGCCTTTGTATGTTATTGCTATGTATCCCCCTCAAGTTATCATGCTCAACAAACGAGTATTTAAACAACTGTGTCATTGTTAGCTCATCTCTGTGATGATGCACAAGAGAAGAAATACTACCACCTGGCATCATTTACCCAAGAGCAGACCTGATTTATTCAGGAGTTTTATTATTCCCTGTTCTAATCTAATAGATATCTTAACTCAAAGAGAGTCATCTAATCTAAGAGATTATTCCAACCAAAGAGAGTCTAAAATGAAGAGCAGTAATCCTGAACAAATGCTGCCCTCTTTCTATATTGATGAGCCAAGCGAACACAGTAACAAAAAGGAATGAGGAACGTTTTATCTTAATCAATCTTTTACAGAAATCTCATAAAGTAGAAAATGGTTTTTCTGGCACCAGTGGCTCTAAACAGTACACAAAGCCACAATTAGATACTATCACTTTATACCCACCTGTTGTTCCCAACATATTTTAACTTTTTTTGTGGAGAGTACATTGCTTTCAATGCCTCGCTGCTTCAGAATAGACTTAGATCTGTTCATGACCCCCCCCCTCTCTCTCTCTCACACACACACACACACACACACACACATCCTTCTGAGCAAGGGGCACACAAAGGTTACAAAGAAAAAGCAGAAAACCCTGTCCATTACAATTTGTATAACTTAGTAAGAGTGCATAATATGCGTTTTTATAGGTCTTTAATGATAAACATGATGAACATACAGTATGTATGTAGAACAAGTACATAGTTGTAAATGATCTCAAATTACACTATTTACTTGGTTATGACTTGAGTGAAAATTTGGTTTGTAAAGGCAAGCTTTAAACAACATTTCTCAGGAAAACCATTCCCACAAGTATACTATGCAGAGTCTATAGTACTAACCATGCTCTAGACAGAAGAATAGGAGTTTTAGTGCAAATTATACATACCAATGAAATCAATAAATTCTTTGACCACAACTGGACAGCAAACAAAATATCCAAAATGACCACTGTCATTTAGAAAAGAATGATTTATGAGATTCTGGCTCATTTACTTCAAGTTCACTAATCTGACCATCTAGTACCCTTGCTGGACCATTAAGTGTACATTATGGGGAACTGCAAGTGAACTGAAAACAAATCAAAACAATTAAAAAAGAATACCCTAGACAAAATAAAACTCACTACCCAATAATTTCAGGAAGAGCCCCCATTTGTAATGCTTAGACCTCTTCATCCGACCTGCCGACCTACAGAGCAAAATTCTAGAAGTTTTACATGATGTGTCTATAAACTACATGAAAATATTTAATATTTTATTTTATTCAAAGTAAAATATTTAAACTACATGAATAAAAAACTATGTGAGATTTATCTGAGTATAGTGTATATAAAGCTTAAGAAATTCATTTATCTACTATGAGACTCTGAAAGAGGAAGTTTGTTTTTGTACCTATAGGAGTTGTCTTTATTTATTCTTGGGATCTGAACCTCTAAATATCTCTTACATATTTCTATTATGATATTATCTTTAAATTTTAATGCTTTTCTGTTACTCTAGGCCTTAGCCAAAGTTGGTTGCTCCAATGTTGCAAATGAGACTTTGGGTGATGTCCTGGTAGCCAGTTGTCTCTCTCATCTACTGCATATTTCAGAAGCTGCTTGATTGTACTTACTGCCTATTAGTAATATTATCTCCTATCTCAGGCCTTCGATGGGGTTGAAAACTAGATACTCGTAGTTACTTTCCTCTTATGACTTAGCTAAGCCATTTCTGATACTAGACTCAAACTCCTTAGGATATAATAACTATTAAAACGTTTAGCATATATTTCTTGCTTAATATTGTTTATGCTGGTAGTACTTCTAATTTTGTACTTGATATCTATTCTTATTGTATACAGCTTTGTATTGGGTTTGAAACTCTCTTATTTAGAGAAAAAAGGGAGGTGATGGGAATGGCCTTTGAGAGGCTAGACCACGTCGGGTGTGGCCTTGGGTACCAAAAGTCATGTATCTGCCCCCCTTCTCCCCTTTTCTTTCTCTCTCTCTCCCCACTCACCACACCTAGATGTTGGATTCAATTCCTGTTCCCCCTTGTCATCTGTGAACTCCCCTTTAATAAAGAACCTGTTATTATATTCTATTTGGATTTAGTGTGGGATTACTTTTTTAGTGTTTCCCCCTTTTGGCAAATTCCCCTTCATCTCTTTTATAAACTTCTGCTTCTATGAATCATAAGTGAATAAAATTAATTTTTATTTAAAATGTATCTGACAAATAGCATAAGGTCCTCCATTAACATGTAAATATTTAATAAAGTGTTTCCCTAATGTCTTATCTAATAAATTACCACCTAGTTTAAGTGAGGGGGTATAGTAAGTTAAACTAATAGCTGAAATTGTTATTAATACTCTTTTCCCCACATTGAACTCAAAATCAAATGATCACTGAAATCCTACCTTGCTTAAATTCAGCATCAACTAGATTATGTCAAGCATTTCCCAAAATAAAGTAAGGTAATTCTGGGTACCTGTCTCAATTTTCCTTACTTGATAAAACAAATAGAAATTTTTATATTTATATATAGAATAGGTTTTTATATGATTCAGGCAAGGAAAATGGACAGACTTGTTTGTAGGAGCAAAGTATATCTGAAAATTAAGGTTTGGGGATGAGATTGTTAGAAGCAATAATATGATTTTCTTAATATGAGTTGTTTTCCATCCTTAATAAAAAAATGAAAGTGATTAGTACGAATGTCCTTGCAATTTGGTGTGCTAAGTCAAGAATTGTTGGAGAATAAATAATGGATTGTTGACAGATCCAATAAGGAATGAATGGTATGTGTTGATTTATTTTTTCCATTGATTATCAATATACATATATACATCTTATATTTAATTCACTCGAAAAACTAGTCTGCAAATATCGCAAAATCAAAATGTATTGATGTTTGAGACATAATTATATTTTATGCTATTAAGCAAATGAGTGTGTAGAGAGCCTGTGTTGTCCTTAAGAGGCAATTTTGCATGTCCTTTAATGAGGTTCTTCATCAAGAAAAGTGAAATAATTCCCATTCTGTAAGCTGCCATTTTGTCTTGTTGGCCATGTTCTTTGCTTTCCAGAAGCTTTTCAGTTTCAGAGGTCCCATTTATTAATTTTTTCTCACGGTGTCTATGCTACTGGGGTTATAATTAATAAGTGGTCTCCTGTCCCCAAAGCATTCAAGTGTACTTGCCGCTTTCTCTTCTGTGAGATTCAGTGTGGCTGGCTTTATGTTGAGGTCTTTGATCCATTTGGACTTGAGTTTTGTGCATGGTGATAGATATGGATCTATTTTTATTCTTCTACATGTTGATATCTAGTTATGCCAGCACCATTTGTCAAATATGCTTTCTTTTTTTTTCCATTTCTTATTTTGTGCTTCTTTGTCAAAAATCATATGTTCGTAGGTGTGTGGATTAATATCCGGTTCTTTGATTAAGGTCCATTGATCCTCCTGTCTGTTTTTATGCCAATAACAGGCTGATTTCTGTACTGTAGCTCTGTAGCAGCGTTTGAAGTCAGGGATAGTGATGCCTCCAGAAGTTCTTTTATTGTACAGGATTGTTTTTGCTATCCAGGGTTTTTTGCTTTTCCATATGAAGTTGAGTACCATTCTCTCAAGGTCTGTGAAGAATTTTGCTGGGATTTTAATGGGCATTGCATTGAATCTGTAGATTGCTTTTGGTAAGATTGCCATTTTTACTATGTTAATTCTACCTACCCAAGAGCATGGGAGTTCTTTCCACTTTCTGGTGTCTACTTCAATTTCTTTCTTCAGAGATTTAAAGTTCTTGTCACAAAAGTCTTCTTGTTTGGCTAGGGTTACTCTGAGATATTTTATGCTATTTGTGGCTATTGTGAAGGGTGATGTTTCTCTGATTTCTTTCTCAGCCCATTTATCATCTGTGTAAAGGAGAGCTACTAATTTTTTTTTAGTTAATCATGTATATAAATTCCACTGTAATAATATGATAGTGGTGATAATATAAGCTTTCCTTCTCAGAACATTGCATAGAAAAAGATGGAAATCTACAATGTCCATAGAATCAGAAAATACATTCATCTCAATTTTCATATTTAATTTTATGTAAACTTGGGCACACTGATTATTTCCACTAAGTTGTAATTTTACTAATCTAATAATGAATGTTCCACCTTCTGACTTATCTAATGTGATTATTATGAAAATAAATAATGAATATGAAATAGTTTTCAGCACATGCACTTCAATGAGTATGATTTATTAAGTGAGTTTGATTAACATTTTAAAATTTCCTCTCTAATTAACCTCATATCATACTAATTATTAGAAATTTAAAAGCAAAGAAATCTGGCCATATACGCTAACTTACTCAACATTGTAGTCTTCAATTTTTATCCACTGAGAACTTCAGGACAGGGATCACAACAGTTTGTTTGTGATATTAATAGCTCTAGGTCTCATAACTGTTTTCATCGATCAGAAAGTAATAATAATGTATGACTTGGATTAAGGAAGGTTTTATGCTCCATTGATCTATTTTATTCCAAGATTAAGATCTCAGAGTTAATGAATTCATGAAGAACCATAGACTTCGCAGGAATGTTCACTGTTCTCCATGTTGTTTTCACTAGGATGGAGTCCATGGATTTTATGTTGGGGAAATCAGAACCGCTTCATAAAGCATGTAACTTCTTTTCCGATCTTCAGATAATCGAGTTTGCCTTCTAGTGCTGTGATTTGCACCATGAACAAAAGCATCACAGGGAGGAAAGTGGTTATTCCATTTTGTAGGACACAGTCCATCATGGAGGGATGTCAAGGAGGGAGTGTAAGGCATAAAGACACAAATATTTCTGGATTGCTTCCTGTATCACATTCAGCAACTTTGCTTGAACTGTCCAGGCCCACTTTACCAAGGATGGTACCACCCACAGTAGTGTAGCATGCAACCATCCAGAAGATGCTCCATAGACATGCTTACAGGAAAACCCAATGGAGGTTTGTTTTCAATAGATGGTTCCTCTTCCCAAGTGTGTCAGATTGATTACTAAATTTATCCATCTCATTAGAGTTTATGGAACTAGTTCACTTTCTGACATTTTCATTTCCTAACATAAATAAATCGTCGGAATGTAGAATGTTAAGTTAAAAAAATGCACAGTTCCAAACCCCAATGTGAGAAATTTTACTCAGCAGCATAAACGGTATGTTGTGTGTGTGTGCAGCCACAAAGGTAAGACATTTTTTGAAAAAGTTTCAGTCTACCTATACACACAAAAATGTGTGCATGTTTTGGACTTCCCACAGGGCAGGGTACCTTACCCTCTCTCAGGACTGGAGGGGGAGAGGGGAGGGTGTGTGGGGAGCACGGGGGGGAAGTGGGAGGAGTGGAGGAAGTGCAAATTTTGATTGGAATTAAAATTCTTAAATAAAAACAAATAAATAAATAAAATGTGTGCATTTTATATTATCATTTCTTATTGATGATCTATTGACCAAACAGGCTAATCCTCTCTTCACCAATATCTTGGAGAAGGATTTTGATTAGTTTCAGAACAACATTGTCCTGCTCACAGCAATGATCCACACTCATCATGTAAGGTTTTATAGACCAGACATTGAAAACACATGGCAAACATTCTGCTAAACAATATTGCTTTCCCTGTTACCATTTAATATGTCTGACTCTCTCTGGATGGATACTAGACAGTCATGGGATCATTTTAAACGACAATTAAATTTTTATTTTGTCTTGCCTTCTCCTCTACGTGCACTCCTTTAGCCCACAACTCTAATATACTAGACTCTATAATGAAATATATGCTTTCAGTCTAAACTTATTAGGTTCTCTGATCAAATATATTTACAATTAATTTATGAATTTAAGCATAGAACTACAGAACAATCTATCAAACTTCTTTAGTATTATGAGATGAAGGAGTTAAACATTGGATTTGTGTGTGAAAATAGGTCTTGTGATATTGGGACAGTAAACAATTTTTATATTTTTAATATATTTTGTACCCTTACTGGGCATTGATTTCACACACCTTTAATTCCAGCACTTGGGAGGCAGAGCCAGATGGATCTCTGTTTCTTTGAGTCCAGTCTGGTCTATAGAACAAGTTTCAAGACAGGCATGCCAACACACAGAAACCTTGTCTTGAAAAACCCAAAATAAAATAAAACAACAACAAAAATTGTATTAGTTTTTCGTTTTATTAAAAAAATATAAATTTTGATTATGTTTTCCCCTCCCCCAATTCCTCCCAAACCTTTTCCATCTCCCTACCTACTCAACTTTTTGTTCTTGCCTTGCTCGCTTTAAAAAACAAATAAACAATAAAAAAGTAACATCCCTTCTCCCTTCTCCTTCACCCTCTCCCCTTCCCCCACCCCCACCCCATCCCCACCCCCGTGCTCCCAACTTTTGCCTGAATATCTTGTTTGCTTCCAGTTTCCAGGAGGATCTATATATGTTTTTCTTTGGGTTCACCTTGCTATTTGGCTTCTCTAGGCTTCTGAGCTATAGGCTTAATGGCCTTTGTTTATGGCTAGAGTCCACTAATGAGTGAGTACATACCATAGTCATCTCTTTTGGGTTTGGGTTATCTCACTAAGGATAGTCTTTTCTATTTCCATCCATTTGCATGCAAAATTCAAGATGTCATTGATTTTTACCGCGGAGTAGTATTCTAATGTGTAAATATTCAACACTTTCTTTATCCATTCTTCCATTGAGGGGCACCTAGGTTGTTTCCAGGTTCTAGCTATTACAAATAATGCTGCTATGAACATAGTTGAACAAATGCTTTTGTAGTATGATTGGGCATCTTTTGGGTATATTCCCAAGAGTGGTATTGCTGGATCCTGAGGTAGGTTGATTTCCAATCTCCTGAGAAACCGCCACACTGATTTCCAAAGTGGTTGCACAAGTTTGCATTCCCACCAGCAATGGATGAGTGTTCCCCTTACTCCACATCCTTTCCAGCATAGGCTATCATTGGTGTTTTTGATTTTAGCCATTCTGACAGGTGTAAGATAGAAGGGAGAAGGAAGGACTGGGGAGAGCTTGGAGGAGTGGGAGGGTGGAGAAGGAGGAAGGGCAGATATTGGAGCAGGGAATAAGATATCTACATTAAGGGAGTCTTTTTAGGATTGGCAAGAGACTTAGCCCTAAAGGGGATCCCAGGTGTCCACAGGGATGTCCCCAGCTAGGTACTTGGGCAGCAGAGGCGAGGGTACCTGAACTAGTCTTGTCCCATAGTCACATTGATGAATATCTTGATTATTACCATAGAAATTTCATCCGATGGATGGAGATAGAGACAGAGACTCACATCCACATCAGAGCAATGGACTGAGCTCCCAAGGTCCAGTTGAAGAGCAGAAGGAGGGAGAAGATGAGCAAGGAAGTCAGGACCGCGAGGGGCTGGTCCAAGCATTGAGACAGTGTGCCTGATCTAATGGGAGCTCACCAAATCCATCTGGACCAGGACTGAATGAGCATGTGATCAAACCGGACTCTGAATGTGGCTGCCAATGGGGGCTGACTGAGAAGCCAATGATAATGGCACTGGGACCTATCTCTTCTGCATGTATTGGCTTTTTGGGACCCTAGTCTATTTGGATGCACACCTTCCTAGGCCGGGATGGAGGGGGGAGGGCCTTGGACTTCTCTCAGGTAGCCTGTCCTCTCTTAAGGATGCAGGGGGAGGGAGGAGGGGTAGTTGGGGAGCGGGAGGGGACTGGGAGAAGGGGAGGAAGTGTAAATATTTGAATAAAAAAATAAATAAAATGAAAAAATTAAATTGAAAAAAAAACAAGAAACACACAATACTCTACAAATACAAAACCAAAATACATAAACAAAGATGAATAAGAAAAAAATGCTTAAAGAAAGGAAAATAAAACATAAGTCTACCATTGACTTTGTTTGTGTAAGGCACCTACTCCAAGGCATAGGCCCTACCCTGAAATGTGGTTAATATACCCTATTAGATTCCATTTGAAGAAACTAATTGTCCCTCACCAGAGTTTTCAATTGTAGAGAATTTCTTGACTCTGAGTGAGGGCCCATGTCCTGCTCCCCCTCAGCACTATGATTCACTCTGACTTGAACTAATAAAGGCCTTGTGTATGCTGCCTTAGTCTCTGTGAGTTCATATGCGTATCAATCCAGTTGTGCCTGGAAGACACTGTTTCTTTGCAGTAATCCATCACCTCTGGCTCTTACAGATTGCCTGAATCCACAGACCCCATAGCCTTGAGGGAGGGCTTTGATAAAGACATCATTTAGGCTGAGTACTTCGATGTGTCTCACTCTTGGCACATTTTTCAGTTGTAGGCTTCTGTGTTCGTACTCTGCTATGGCAAGAAGAAGCTTCTCCAGTGATGACTGAGTGATATACTATTGATTGAAAGAACTAAAGATCTGTCTAACTTTTTCAGGGTTATATGATAAGGAATTAAAATTGGATTCATGTGTGGAAATATGTCATTTGAAATTCTGGGGGAATAAACATTATTTGCACTTTTGAAATGTATATATCATTTGTCTTTTTAATTAGTATTTTTTAGTTTTTGATATAATAAAAATATAATTATAATATTTCTACCTTCCCTTACCTCCCTCAAAATCTCCAAATATTTCTCTTTGCTTTGTTTTAAATTTATGGCCTCTTTCTTTATTATTATTAATTCAAAACAAGTTAGTTATGACACTAACCATGTATCTTAACCCAACCTTCTTCTTTTTTAACAACTGATTTCTAATTTTTTTTTTGTATTTTTAAAACTTAACTGAATTTTAAACCTATGTCTGGGGAAATTTGTGTTGATAGTACTATTTCATAAATAATAAATAAATGGGTTTTTTTTCATTTTATCCCTAAGAAAAACTTGAAAGATAAAAAAGGAAAATGTTGAATCTCATTTTTGTGAGATTAGCCTGGAAAAACCAAGAAGTAGAGGAAGATAGATTCAGGAGGTGATTTTCCTTTCTCCTCATAGTTAATAGAGGCTGAGAAATGCAGAGCAATGGTGAGGATATAGTTAATAAAGAGCCTATGTAACCTCCAGGAAAGCAATTGATTGCACTTGTTAGCTTTTACATAGCAAAGTTGTCAAACATACCACATATTAATTTCTTGCCAATATTTACTTTTGTATGTCTCTTTGCACTACACTATCATAAACTCATATTTGCAATAAATTCAAGGCTAAACATATATAGATATATCTAAATATGGATATAGATAACACAGCATTTGTTTTGTAAATAAAGAATGAGAGAAGGTAGAAATGTAAGTGGAAAGGCCTCAAGATATAGATTGTTTTCACATCTGGTCTAGAGCACTATGTCAGGATTTAAGGATCACTTTTTATCTGCACCTTTGTTTCTTTACATCTGAACTGACTTACCAGAACTTATATAATCGATTGCTGTCAGAGCTAAACCTAAGAATGTTGGATGCTGGAGAGACTGTGCTGGGTGGACTGTGGAGAATTAGTAAGAATGCTGCCTTTAACAGTTTCAGACAGCTACTTATTACATATAGATTATTAGATAAAGTATGCTCAATATTCCAAATTTTGAATTTTGTAAAAATTAGTAGCAAATATGTAAAATATCCTATTTTTCAAATGTTGAAAATTTAGTTTTATTGAACACTATACCCAGAATATTTCATAACCAGCACTGTGTTTTGAGATTTGTGCTGCTGATTTTTTATCATAGCTATGGTGCTACACTATCTTAATTGGAAGTGTAGAGGACATAATTCAACATATCATTCATGATTCAGAAACTTCCAAGGGGTCTGAAAATGATGGCTCAGTGGCTTAAAATGATTCTTCTGCAAGCATGAAGACCTGAGCTTTAACCTTCAGCATGCACACAAAAAGCAAACACCCAACTTCATGTTTGCAATAGCAGCAACTCAGGTTACAGAGACAGGCAGATCCCAAGAACACATTGGCTGGACTACCTTGGTGAAATGACAATTGTCAGTTCAGTGAATGCTCTTGCCTTAAGTCACTAATGTAAAGAGAAAAGAGTGATGGAGGAAGATATTTAATGTTCTTTAGTGGCCTCCACCTGACACATGTACAGGCATGGTCATTTGCATATACTACACGCAGACACACATACACTCATGCATACACACACACACACACACGTCACAATTTTCAGGGTAGCATTGTACTAGCGAATGAACAAACATAGTTAATATTCAAAATGATAGACAGAAATTACTTAGTTGCTCTGTTAGTAACTAAAGTCATTTTTTTTTTATTTTCCGTGAGCATTCTCCATGCCATTCGTGGTTACAGGAAGGGAAGAGCTGGTGCAATTTGATGTTTTCTAGGTCTGAGTTAAACAAACTAACCAGATAGTTCTGTGCTGCATAATTTGCTGTCATAAAAAATGTTCCTGGAAACAAGCATTATTACCAAACCAATGCCTAGTATTATAACCCAGTGACAAGTAGAAAGCTCAGTGCACCTGCTAATAATGGCAGCTTCTACCAAAGGCTTGGCCTAGAATCTGTTTGTTAGGGAAAACCAGCTTTCTAAAAGTCTAATTATCATAATTTCAATTGATGATGATGTTTCTCAAAAAAATTACACCAAAACATAGTGCTGCTGATACGACAAGATCGGCTAACAATGACACACACAATGTTCAGTTTCAATGATAGACTAAACCTTCCAAACTACCCACCACGGGACATCACACTGGAAAACATGTATGTGTCCCAAATAGAAATTAGAACTGAATTTATATGGGAAATTAACATTTTTCAGTCTTACTTTTCAATGTGTTTCACAAAATAAGACTGCTCACATGCTTGGATTTTCTAAAAAACAGTTTCTGAAAAAAAAAAAAACAGTTTTCACCATGAAAAGTAAAACTCTACTGATTACTAGTCATGGTGCTTACACCAAGGGAACTGATGCTTTTGCTCAAATTCAAAGCAAGTGAAACCACCTCTGAGTTAGCCTTTTCTTCAGAAACAAATAGCAGGCAGGGAGTGGGTTCTGTCTTTGTGGAGATGCAAATTCACTTGTAGGGATCCCTTCTCCCCTGCTCAGCACTTAATTGAAACTTCAATTAGAAAATTGTGCAATTTGGTTAGGTTTATATTAGTGAATTACTTTCCCCCCTAGTTCTTTTGCTATTTGTTCTTTAAATTTATCTTGGATGGCTTTGTACACCTTGGCTTACATTACTCATAGATTTATTTGCACTCAAATTTTCAAATTTTTGTCTCCAATCACTATTCTTGACTTTTACTTTTCTGAACAATTCTTGTTCTAATTTATTTGCCTCCTTGCACATAAATAGGCACATGAAAATATAATGACAAGAGAGGAGAAGGAGAGAGATTTTCCTCAAACTCAGTACTAATATTTTGAGTAGCCTACATGTTGTTTTGGCTTTGAGATTCATTGTCCTAGAAGACTGATGTTTATAGGAATATACATCTTTCCTCATCTTTATGAGAATGCTAATTTCAAAATCAAAAATAGTTCACATATAAACTTACCTTGCAGTTTATAGTTCTATATTATGAAAGATGATGTATCTTTCCAACCATGGCTATAGTCAGGATGCAGAATAGTTCCTTCCCTGACAGATCAGCATGGCCTCAGGGACTTAGATGTGACTAGGATGGCAAGAGAATGAAGAAGAGACAAATGCAGACAGATACACAGACAGAAACTGAGATGAGGTTGTCTGGGATCTCAGACAGATAAACCTCAACACTCCAGAAGCTGTGTGCGGTTATAAAAAGTTGAACCCAAAGGAAGGTTATTGTACACAGTTGAACACATTGGCTGGTGGAGTTATTAAATACAGATGAACAAGAAGATGGGATTTGTGGAAGGCAGCTAGACTGAGGGGACAGGTTTAGACAACCTTGATAAACAATCTCTGTAAGGGAGCAATCTTTATGCTGTAACCATCTGAGAAGAAAACTATAGTAAACATTTTTTGCACACACTGTCAATAGCAACATGTGTGGCAGACGGAGAGGCTCTGTATTCCCCTTCTCAGCCTAGTCACCAGGTTAAAGGCTTTGGAATTTCTTAATGGGCCTAAGTTTCTGGCATCTCTGGCATGGCCATGGCCATGTCAACAACACACATTGACTAAGAAAATCACTCACTTAGGACTTTCTCTATTCCCCTCTTATAATCCTTCCTGGTCAACACCCTAATCATAACTCTTGGCAACTGTGGATATGTGGATATTTTATTATTTGACATTTTGGAATATATTCTGAATAAAATCATGCACCACACAGTTGTTTCAGTCTGGCCTCTGCAATTAGCAAAATGCCTCTGAGCCTCATCTATATGACTGAAGGTGTCAACAGTTCTTCCAATTATAATTTTTATCAGAGCAATGGATTGAGCCCCCAAGGTGCAGGTGAAGAGCAGAAGGTGGGAGAAGATGAGTTAGGAAGTTAGGACCGTGAGGGGCTGGTCCACCTACTGAGACAGTGTACCTGAACTAATGGGAGCACACCAATCCACCTGGACTGGGACTGAATGAGCATATGATCAAACCAGACTCTCTGAATGTGGCGGCGAAA